>JAGVSQ010008131.1:0-14662 GCA_022683975.1 Rhyacophila evoluta
TATATTTTGGGGGGAGGGGGGCTCAAAAAATGAAATTTAAATATCAAAAAATAGGGGAAAAAATGCGTCCAAAGGGTTAAGTTAAAGTATCAATAGACATTTAAATATTTCCACTTACCAATCTATTTCTGATAAGATATATTCTTCATCGAACAGAGATTCCTTATAAGATCTAGCTGAGATTTTCAACAGCTTTAGGATTGTTATTTATACACCATTACATTTCTTTAATGTAAAATAATTGAATGACCATAATAAATACAGGTGGAGAAGCAGTTAGGAACTAAATTAAACCATGACAACGCAAAACTAAATAAAAAAAATAATCATAATTAATTTTGATTACTATCATAATTATGTTTTACCTAAAGAACATTAAGTTATCAGAACTACGATAGTAAAATCATCCATCACTCATATATAATTGATAACCCGTTCTTCATCGAATTTCTGTATTTAAATCTATCATTATTATCATCTTTTCCCACAATAGCCTTATTCGCATATATGCTTCGGAGCCAGTTGTGTGTTCACAATTCCATAAATGCAAGATTTTTTAAAAATCTAAACTTTCAAGAAGTGGAAATCTCATGAAATCCATCAATTTTTTTTTATACCATGCTTACTCCTAAAGTGAAGTATACGGATCTCCGTAATGTGAAGGCGTCTTGACAGCTTATTTTTCACGAGAATTTTTTGTCAGACAATTGCTCAATCCAATGGGCATCCAGTCCTGCATTTTTGGATTTTTTTAAATCCAACATATAGGATTACTAGGGGGACAAAGTATCCATCACTAAGTCTATAAAATGCTGAGATACTACATTTATTTACATCTAGAGTAGTCATCTTAACTTTATTGAGAATGATACTTTCCACCTACGGAGCAGGCATGCTGAGAAAAATATGATCTAGTCGGTGTATATTAATATTTAAATAAATCAACTTAATAACTGACGGATTAGTTTTTGCAATTTTGGATTGATTATTAAATATAAAAATTCTTTCCATACATTGCATCAATGGCGTTTAACAAGTGTATTTGTGAATCACAAATTTCATTTATTCATCACTACCATCAACCTGCATCAATCCATTGCATCACGAAAGACTCCTAACTGGTTCTGCTCTTCAGTCTTACGAATTGGATTACCATTTGCTTTTACAGAATTTAACTATTCTTCAATCCAGCAGCCTCTGGATTTTCCTATACAACATCTTCGCTGGTAATTATCTTGGTCTTGAGCAATGTTCCCTCCGCACTTCCACTTGAAATTCTTATATAACTCTTGTTACATTGCATATCTATATTAGCTCCTTCAAGTATTTCATTTCTTGTAAATGTATATTAATTATGTTGGGCTCCTATAATTTTCAAGTCTTTTAAAGGTACATGTTTTACACACATAGATTTTCGGTATAATGCGAGACTGCTTTTAAAGTCATTGGTCAGGCTATAAAAATACTCCGGACCAGTTTTGGTCTTCAAACAAATCTTCATCCATAGGCACCATATTCAGTAGAGTACCATATCTCTAATAAGCGTAGCAATTTACCATTATTTTTGTCTTTTGTAAGTTTATTTTTAAACCTACCGTGCTACTTGTTTCAGTGAGGCCCTGCATTTTACTTTATAGATCTTCTGGATCTTGTGTGAAAATCGCTGTATCTAAATCACCAGTACAAATGACTCAGGCACTCCCCATTCGCCTGACGAACTTCTTTCGTCTTGCTCTGAATAATTCGGGTAAGATTTTTTTCCTTGCCATCAGTCATTATCAATTATCGAAATGAAAATTGTCTTTGTTCTATTTGTTTATCTATTGTCAGTCAATGATAATAGCGGTAATTCAGCTTTGATAGATATTTCGGCAGAAGGTTATAATATAACAAAGGAGTAAGTTCAAACCAATTTTAGCTAGTTATCTATTACGTAGATAGCTTACAAAATAGTCTCACAACTTGAACAGCTATTGACAGTACTAATTTTCCCGTAGAATTATAGTTTAATCTAATTATTCCACTATTTCCTTCACTCTAAATAACTTGTTTGAATTGGGAGTATGAGATTACTTTTTATCTACGTTGATCTGCTCCCTTGTTAATCAACTGTCAACTGTGAATTTAAATGTACAAACAAGGAATAATAATTCAACATTCTTTTGTTTGTTTAATCCAATGATAATGATATTATGAATATGACAAAAAGTTATACCATATAATTAATTTTGTATCCTTCATATTTAATTGAAGTATTTACTTAAACTATGTTTTTTTTTTTGTTAATAAACATTTTAATGAGCTCATAGAATGTAATATATAACTGAAAATAATTGCTAAGTATTGTTAAATAGACGTGCATACATCTATTTACTTGACTATACAATTTGTGACAAGTGTAATCTGCTAACAATGCTTTTCAAAGTAGGTGGCGCAGGAAATTGAAAAAA
This sequence comes from Rhyacophila evoluta, assembly GCA_022683975.1. NCBI lineage: Eukaryota > Metazoa > Arthropoda > Insecta > Trichoptera > Rhyacophilidae > Rhyacophila > Rhyacophila evoluta. Next base: position 2,451 of record JAGVSQ010008131.1, read on the forward strand.
CCGATTACAGGTAACAATAATTCAACTTGATGGTGCATATACACAATATATACGTATGCCAGATTTGAAATCAGATTCATTCAAATCATTTCAATTCTCAGGCTTTATCTTTTTCTTCCACGTCTCATATAGACAACACATGCTTCTGAGAATGCCTATTAATATTCGATCTTCTCAGGTCATATCAATATCTCTAATTCCACCAAGTACGTATAATTCTCAGTATTTTATACCTTTCCATGATGTCAAATATCTGGTTATATTCGAAAAGAGGCGAATCAGTTTTAGACTCGAGGGATCTGTACTGTGTGACCAAGCCAGGTTTCAATGTCCTCCCCAATCGCCACGCTTGTGATCAAAGCTACTTGATCTTTTCTCTTATTATCTATAATGAAATTATGCTACTAAGTAGTGGGCTTGATCTATTGCATTATAATTTTAGAAATGTTTAATAACCCCTATTTCAAGATAACAGATTTAAAAACTAGTTTGAAAGTTGGAATTGATAGCACTTATAGCACAATTCTTAGTAAACTCTCCATCAGTGAAAGAATAGACTTTTTTGAATAAAGGATGATTATCTTAAGTAAATGCCAAACCTTCTAGAATCTTGGTTTCATTTACAATAACTTCTGATATCATGTACTCTGATGTATCTGAAACAAAAATGTTTGAAAACCACTGTGTTAATTGGTGATTTTTTTTCATATAAAAGATGTGCCTTTTTAGTATGCAGTTAGCTTTGCTCAGAACAGTGATAATACATTTGATTAGTAGCCAGAAATACAAAAATGGCAAAACAATTGTGTTTGTTTGTTATGTTTACCGGTAAAAAACTATAATAAAATATGATTAAATTTATTAGTCACTCAGGTCAATCCACCCTCATCAAAACATTTTCTCTGGTGTTAAAGTTAAATAAATCCAGCAAGTTTAAAGAAACCATTGTAGTTATATTTACCATATGGAAGCTACTTGACCCATTATAATTACTGTAGTGTGACATCTGATATCTATGAAAGTGCTTATATTTCACCTAACAATTACTGGATCTACTGTACCCCAGGATACGATATTAGACCTGGCAGATTTCAATTCTTATATTCACTATAACAGGGCTCGGCAAACCCCGGCTCTTTGTGTATGCACATCAGCTTTTTTTCAGTGAATTTTTTTTTGTTCGCAGAATTTTTGAGAGGAAGAAGGCGGGAGACCTAAAAAAAAAACAAGAAATCAGAATTTTCTCTCACTCACAATAATTCTAAAATATTGCATTAGGCCAAGGCTACGATAGATGCCTTTCTTTATAGATAGATGAACTTTCTTCGTATCTGTATATGGAGAAATTATGATTTATGAAGCACATTATGTTCTGATTTTATGTTATTTCCATAATTGAGGTTATATTATTTTGCGACAGGAAAATAAACTTGAAAATAATATATGAATGTTAATTTCTTGTTTGCAGTAACATCTGGTAACTTCATAACTCGTGCCATGGCCTCAAACGCTGACAAAAGTTTTGTTGCTCACCAGGTTGTCCCCGATGTTATTCCTGTAGCTCCAGGTGAACTTCTCAAAGTAAGTCACTAAAAATGGATTGCATATCTTGATTTTACTTGATATTTAAATTACTTGACGTAATAAATGTTATTTTCAAGTATTCAAATACTGTTTACTGAAAGCACACTTGATGAAAATTGATTTCAAATAAGAAATAGTTTGAAATTTGTACACTCATAAATTATCATTTGCGATCCAGCTTGCAACATGAAGCATCTTTAGTTTGTATTTATATGATGACAATCAAAACACTCATATATTAAATTTCGTACTATATATATTTAAAATGTTAGAGAGTTGAAAGAGAGGTAATAAACAATTTATTTATACAATCTATATAATAAATTCTTACATTATATATATTTTTACTATCATAAAAGTCTTATAAAATTTTCATTTTAGATCAAGTATCCCTCGGGAGTGGAAGTATCAGAGGGAAACGAACTCACTCCTACTCAGGTGAAAGATGCTCCATCAGTCGAATGGAATGCCTCTCCAGGAGCCTTCTACACTCTGTGCTTGACTGGTGAGAAATATTCACTATTAAATATAAATTAATTATGACATATATAACTCATTCACTAGTGAAGTCATTTTTGTTGTTTTTTTAGCCATACGTCAGCGTTTCAAAACTATTGAACAGCAAAATTGGGAGGGATTTTAATAATATACATCATAATTACAGATCCCGACGCTCCATCTCGTGAAAATCACACCTTCCGCGAATGGCATCACTGGCTGGTGGGAAACATCCAAGGCAACACCATTTCCACTGGTGATGTACTTTCAGACTACATCGGCAGCGGTCCTCCACCAGACACTGGTCTCCATAGATACGTTTTCCTCGTGTACAAACAGGCTAGCAAGATCGATTTCTCAGAGCCGCGTCTCACTAACACGTGAGTATTTTTATTGATTTTTGTTTCTTATCAATCACAGAAAAAAATATAGTTTGATCCTTGGAAAAATGTTTAAAATATTCTCACTGATAAATTAAAAGTCGATCTGGTCGATGGTGCAATCTGCCAAAACTGCAGAACAACAATCAACCTAGTATTATTAAATATATTAACTAAATTAAGTGCCTCTCCCAGAAACCATGACCATCAAAAACCTTACTGCAGTCATATCTCCTATAGTCGAAGATTGCCTCAGCCATTTCCATTCAAACAGCAAGATAACACTCATTACATGAAGATTTACTTTTGTTTCAGGAGTGGCAGTAACCGTGAAAAGTTCTCCATAGATAAGTTTGCAAAGAAATACAATTTAGAAAATCCTGTTGCTGGAAACTTCTACCAAGCTCAGTACGACGACTACGTACCAATTCTTTACAAGCAACTAGGCGCTTGAAGACATCCACAGCTGATTCAACATGCTATCGTTGATATTTGTTACTTTTATAGACCAAACGCAATACATTAAAACTATATTTCTGAATTAATTAATGTTTTATTTTAATTCTTTCTTCATTGCTTTTCATTTTAATCAACAAGATAATGTGTATCATGGTTGCCTCATTGAAATATTATCATTGTCTCTGGTCCACCATGATTCTGATAATGTGGTGGGTGAGTTTATACAGAAATGACAGCTCTGCAAACACACCCAGCACTCTTGCCCATTGTGTTTTCTGCCATATTGCAAAAAAATTCACACCTTTATTGATAAAATTAAATCTTTTCGTCAGTAGAAAGCCATAGATTTTTATTAACAATCTCTCAATTAACACACACAAGGAGGGTTTAGAAAAAACAAGTATTCGTATGAAAATATTTAATCAAAACTAAACATATCAAACGAATCAATCAATATACAACTAAATATCTTACAAACTATAAATCTTGATTATTAATATAATTTATGTACAATATTTTACACGGTTTCATACACATAAAGTGTACTCTCGATTATCCGTGCTAATAATGCTGTGATGGAGGAAGCCGGAAAATTGAAAAACACAAATCCAATTTGGATACTGTATTCTCGATTATTCGGCCGCGAGTAAGAAATTCTGAATTCCACGGTTAATAAAATTTTTACTTTCCCATAGGTCTGAAAGTAGAAGAAATGGTAGGTTCGTAACTTCTATAGGTCTCACGCTATCTAATATTTTTCATTCATCATAAAATTTATTATGCGTCGTAATTAATCCAAACCTGTATTCACATACTATATAGGGTTTTTTAAATCGTAAAAAAATCTTATTTTTCACACTAATTATAATATCAACATTTAACATCCACAAACCGGATAATCAAGAGTACACTGTATTTGAATATAACCTTGTCTGTATAACCTATCGTCAATTGCATATGTCAAGAAATTGCTAAAAATTCTGTAGGAACTTTATGCTTGTTGATACAAGTCTCCCGTCTGCATGATGTATAATACGCTTATAAGAAATCTTAATCTGTCTTCAAATACATATTCAGATGGCCATAAATGAACCATATTTTTTCAATTATGGAAATGTAATCTCAAAAATTAAACATCTTTTCACGGTCAATCGATTCAACTTCAGCCATTGTCGATACTTAATATCCCACAATTATGATAATAAATACACAGTACCAACAAAACATTCAAAATAATTTGTTAATAAAACACAGCTAGAAATATGACTTCAATAAGAAATACATTAATCCCCCATTTAGTGTGATTATGCCTGAAAATGCCACGCCAATCGAACTAGCACTTGGACTGTGTGATATCGATCGATTACCAATCCCGTGTTACTGTATTTTTATGCACTGCAAGACTAATCGTTATCTGCTAGCATAAAAATGATATTTAAAAAATCTGGTTGCTAATTATAGTTAGTACATACACTAAAAGGGGGATGCCTGTATTTTAGATTCATTAATATTCTCAAAACACTATTTTTTTCAAATATTAATCTTTTGGTTGCTGAAATTTTATATATCAGTTTATGTAGCTATAGCGAAAATTACCAGATCCACAAATTGCCATTGAAAAAGGTATTGGATACGTTTTTAATGAGATGTAAGGTATTATATGTCACTTAAACAACTGACTCCCTGATATGTATTTCTTTTGTTTTCATTATTGATGCAGGATTGCAGCATTTCTATTATGTATTATCAAATGACCAAAAGAATTGACAACCAAATGGTTAATAATTAATTTTGTTAAATATAATTTAGAACATCAATTTCTTAAACATCAGGTATACACTGCGCACTCATTCATAAGATATACACTATGATTATCAGAGATTGTAAATCTCAAATTACAATGCTAGATTGACTTTACTCAGTCAACAATCATACATATAAGTGAACTCAATTGTTTTAAATGCAATAGAAATATTACAAGATATTGTTGGGGTGAACTTTTAACGTAAATACATAATTTATATGTATAACAAGCATACTACATTACGAAAAAAGAATCAGAATTTAAAGAAAAAATATGTTTTCTTTTTTTGTTGAACTTTTACATAATTAATTGTCAACGTCATGTGTCAAGGTGAAAAATATTTTTTGCTAGAGGCATCATTGTCAGTTTAAAAATTGGTGCATCAATTCATTTTGATTAGGATGCCAAATGAATAAGTAAAACAGTAAAAAAATACTTTCTTTTTAAAATTTGTTTGGCATTTTTAAAATGACATGTGTTAGTAGTCAATCAAAGAAAAGGTAGAAATAGTTGTGAAATCATATGGAATAAATATTCATGTTGATGATGAATGTTCGTGTTTTCCATGACCATCTAGCAGTATTATTTGAATGCAATACATAAATGTAATTAATACAATAGTTTTATTATTTTTTAAGTCATTGATTTTTAAAATCAATCTATAAAACTCTTCCGTGATTAATTTTAAATTTATTAAATTAAAATTTAAATAAAGTCAGGTGCGCTAGATACATTTTGAAATTTTAATTTTGATTCACACATGTTTATAAAACATTTATTAGCATTAATTTATATACATATTTACATGTTCAATTAGATCAAATATTGGCCATTTTGTCTTATAATATATCATTATATACACTGTAGATTTAATATATGTTCTAATATTGCTAATTTATTGATTGTTTTAAACACCGGCGACACGTTATTGCGAGAGACTTTCTTCCCAGATTATAAATTTATCTTATTTTACAATATATGGAAATATAAATTAAATGATTATCTCATTTAGCTCACTGGTTTATGTAATATAATAATTAGTTGTAACATATTACTATAATATTGACTGTTAAATAAGCTGTTTTTAACTATGCGTTTTCCAAATGTGAAGCATATATCACTGGCTTGATTTGCAAACCAGTTAACTCAACTTATGGTCGAAAAACCGATTTCGGTGCCATTTTATTGAGCTTTAATTTTTCTATTGTATGCAAAAAATTTGAAATACTTAAAATCATCCACACTCCATGCAGTTATATACACATTCACCAAAGTTTGTTGTTGCTCCTAAACATTTTACACAAATGGTATTGGCTGGTTTGCAGATTGAGCCATCGATGTGTATTGTCACAATGTAAAGATGCGAAAAAAATATATGCGATCATGGTATTTAAATCCAAGACTGATAATGAAACGGAAGGCAATGACAAACCTATTTCCTTCACTGAATTTTAACCATCGTTATTTGTTTAAGAATGAGCTGAATCCAGAAAATATTTATGGGTGATTGACTCAAATCACGACAAAAATAAAAATAAGATCCTTTTATCAATTTATGATCCAAAAAATAACCTAACAAAGTTTATTTTATTTCATGGTACATTCATTCATTACACTGTGCATCCAAAATTGTATTGATGGCTACTGTAGATGGCACTGTGAATAAAGATTCTGGCAACATATATTGTTAATAAGTATTTCTCCCGATGGAAACATAAAACCACTTTACATCTATCAATATTAACAGCAGTATGGCAAAGAGACGTGTTGAAGAAGATTAGATTTAAGTGTGAATCGTAACAAGTTAAATGTACACAATGATAACATCAACTCTATCATGCAAATTATTAGAGATAATAAAGCTAAAAATTGACCCGTAAATTGTAATCTGTCCAATAGATACCTTTAACAATTACCTAATTATTGCTGATATAATTAATTTATCAAACCCAACACATAGCCATAAAAGATTTTTTTTATATTTAACACGATCTGACCAAAGACACAAATAATATTTCATCCACCAAGAATATATCTCCAACATTCTTTTATAACTCTATCTTGAACAATGTCATAAATCACCGTTAACAGGTGAAATATCAACCTCTTTTTTGACATTTAAAACAATCACACAACCTCCACATTAAATGAGATTACAACTTAGTAAGCACTTCACTAAGCAGAAGACTGGTTCGCCTTTCAGATCATTGCACTTGTGCGTTGAATATATCAACACATAATATATAAGTGAATTTATTAAAATTGTCCGTAATACTGCTAAGAAACAAGAACTATATGTGTATTTTTTGCATTTGGCAACATTTTGTTGTTGTAACAACATTAACACTCGCCTTAATGTCCTTTTAGCTATGGTGATGGCTACTGAGTTTCCAGTAAAAAAATTATATTTTAAATTCGAGCTATACAAAATCTTCTAGATCAATAACTGTATTTAGCTATAAAAATCAAAATGTCATGTAATGTAAAATGTGCAAGAAATGCAAAAATAAAAGAAAAACAAAAGAAACGATATGTTCAGGCAGATACCCTTATTGACCGATGACTGTATCTAGCCTATTTGAATACTCCCTCTCTTCCTCTCTGGGTTGTAATGACATCATTCAAATGAGTGATGAAAACTGCCGTTAAACACATGCAAATGTCATTTGATACACACATTTACATGCCTAGATTGAATATGAATTAATTATGTATGTTGACATTGATCAATGTTTTTATTTCACAATGATTTGAAAATCATAGGGGGTTTTATGAGGAATACATAAAATATGCAGACCTTGCAATCGGTATATAAATATTTGGAGAAATAACTTAAGACTCACTATCCATCACAGAGTAATAACAGTAAAGAACATTTTTTAAATCTATTTGTTAATAATTTTTTAGTTTATCGGTGTAATTTTATATTATGCTACTATGATATGGATCATTTGTTGAACAGATAAATTTGATGGAAAAAGCAATACAAAAATAACTGACAGATATACTTGATTATTTATAAGAGACATAATATTCGAAAAGAAATATGAACATCGGAAAATGGTTGGAAGAATTCGTTTGATGGCCAAGATGCAGACAGAGATTTAGATGATTAGAAGTTTCTGGTTTCTGTAAAACAGTACAAAATAGTGCTGGAGATGAATAAAGTGTTTTACAATGATTAGAAGTAGATGAAAGTGAGTATCACATTACATCTAAAAAAATGTGAAGTATCAGTATTTCGATAAAATATAACACAACTTTACAAAATGTAAATCATTTTAAAACTGGTTCACATGTGTCACTTGTATTTTGCTATACAAATATAAGCCAGGTTTTAAACATACAAACTTTGTATCTCCTTTCTTTCTTGACATATCAGCCAATAATAAGCCAGGTTAAGCTAGAATTCTACTAAAAAAAAATAGTGTTTATTTAAATTTGCAAATACAGCCTCAAACTTTACATAATTTCTCTTTATTTTTTAGATGTAGATAAATCTAGCATGAAAGCAACACCAATGTTTAAACACTACCGCTAATTTATTGACGTAGCGTAAATTAAAATAAAATTTACTATCATTTAAATGGCATGAGAACTGCAATAAAATGACAAGTTTTATATACAAAATCCATAAGTGATTTATTATAAATGTAGTTTCTACTCAAATTAATATCCATTGTCACACACATACATAATCAAATGCCATTGATTGGCTCACTTTTGGGTTATTTCAATACCAAGTTCCGCCATGACCAGCTCACTTTTGAGTTATTTGAATACAAAGTTCCACCACTTCGGATACGAAGATGAAGATGCGTAAAGGTGTTCTCCTTAGAGAGATGGGGGTCAGCACTGATTGCGATGCTTCTTGAAACAACGCTTATCAGCCTGTCTGGCGAGGATATCACTGACGTAGCCCTTGTGCTGGAATATTCGCAACACATTGGCACGGGCCTCTGCTACCCCTTCACCCACAATTTTGCTGCGTTGAATATTGCCCTGCAAATTGAGAAATTGCGTTACATCAATGTTTAATTACAATAACAAAAACTAGTGCTCTACAAGAGCCAATTCTGATTGTTTTTCCATGTGAATATTCACTCCCTGTGAAACACACCGACACTGCACAGCACCATCAAGAATACATATCACTAGTACCCCTCAGTTTTTATTGTATACACAAAATAAATGGCAATAAAACATTCTGCCACACAATACGTAATATTAGGCTGCATCTTAGTTATTCCACAAAATAAATTTACCTGTCTTCTTCCAGATATATATAATAATAGAAGCTCTAACTAACCTTGAGTAACTCACACAGCCTATCAAGTTCAGGACTAGGCTTAGATTCCAAAACCTGCAATGCAGCTGCAGCCTGGTCGAACACTCCTAACTCCAATTCCCTCTGAAAACAATTTATCAGAATCGTCAAGAAATCATCATTTTGATCTATTTAATGAACTAATAAAAATTATTAAATCACTTCAACGCCAATTGCTATAACTCTTAATTTGTAGTACAGCCAATTTAAAAATTTGTGGTTTCCTGTAATTTAAAAAAAGTATCATATCTATAGATTTTTTTACTTGTATATTGCACCATTGCTACTCGCTTTGCAATGACTCCTATGATATCTATCTATAAAATGATATATTACTTTTGTTAAAATTCCTTGATGGACCACCATTTTGTAATGAATAAAGTTGAGGTGGGGTCTTTTTTAGAAAAAATCTCACCAGATCGTCCATCTGAGCAGTAAGGTGATGCAGCTTCCATCCATTGGCTTTTTGCAGCACATGGCGCTGCGAGGCGAGTTCCACCACGGAGGGCCGTTTCTCCTCTCGGATCCGGACGTCACTAGGTCGTGTGAAATGCAGCGCCGTAGCCCGCCAGCCGCAACGCCACCCCGCACCAAGTTGGACTACATCTGAACACATCAAATATCAATACACAAAAAAACAGCCACGTTCGAGACACGGATTTAACAATTTCTTCAAACACTAGCATGTATTTCAATAATTTTATAAAATATGTATTATTCAATACAATACTGAAATTCTTTTTTTATTCCGCCATATCTGCTAAATAGAGCATACGGCTGCCGCATGGCGCCTCCAGGTATTTTGGTCACCTGTCAGCTATCTCATTTCCACAGAGTATATCCTGTGAATGGTACCAAACAGCGTTTAAGCTTTCTGGAGGCATTCACAGTATGTGTCTTAGCCAGTTCCAGCGCTGCTGCATAACTTTTAAAAATACTAAAATTACCATGTTCGTATTGTGTAAAAAAATATTTTGTAAGTTGTCCTACTTACGCTATTAATATTTTCTATTTTTTTTTCATATATGTACTACGCTAACATGCAAATATTTAGTCTGTGATCAATACCCAAATACGTAAAATTCTACTCACGTTTTGGTGGTTTATCAGGCTGGGCTGCAGTTGTATCGGTTTGCAAAGAAGATGCAAGGGTGGCAGAAGTATTGGTTGACATATTAGTGTGTGACTCTGTCATCGGAGGTGATGGAGCTGAATTGGAAGGAGTACCTTCCGAGGGAAACTCAAAATCTCCCACCCGAGATCCGCAATGAGCTTCACTGCTCAATCTGTAAGTAAATACAAACAATTTAACATCATAAATGATTTTATTCATATTATATAAAAGACCAAAGATACATAATTAAAAAAAAGTATAATAAACATAAATACTTCTTTATGAATGTATTACTTTACAATGACAAATTATATTATTTATAAATGTTTGTTATGCAGTATGTAGCTTTGAGTTGAAACTTCAAACACTTCAAAAGTTGTTCTACTGCAGTTTTAATATTGGAAGGTTGTATCAGAGAATAATCAAGACTCAACGATTACCCACTTTCTTATCTTCCATACATTTTAATAAAATTAATCACACTTCATTTGATTTATCATAAATACTAACTAAAGTGAAAATTTGCTAACTCCGTTTTTGACAGTTTTACAGGTGTGTGAAAAAGCTAATTATTTTGCTATTTCTTTTTATATTATAAAAACACCTTTTATATAATTTTTTGGTAGAGTTGCTGATGACTTTTGACAGATCTGAATTCAAAATAGGTGAGTTATATATTTTGCAGTGTAAGTCTCAGATCCTAATGGAGTTGTCAAATTATCTTGAGATTTTTTTTTTGTAAATATGAGAAATCTATTTAGCAACTTTGCACTTTAAGCCACCATAATATTTATATTGATAATAATTTATGAATAGAATAAAAATATATAAACAAGAAATTTACATGATATCTTTAGCATCAATTATTGAGTAGCATCAATAGATGAGTCTCCAAAGTGACTCTCCTCTAACTTACCTGTTATAATATATTCTGATGAAAAAATAATAACTTAAATAAAAAAAATAATGTCCATATTTACAACACTTACAACAACTGTTTTCTTGGTTTTTTTCGCGGCGAACAATTATTATATGAAGACTGGTCACTATTCTGCTGCTGCATGGGGGTCGACTGCGATGACATGGAAGCCATCATGTTATTGGAGTTGACGGGTAGTGAAGACATGTTCTTCATGGTTAAAGAATTGCTGATAATATTAGGCGGGGGCGGAGTGATAGTCGAGTGATCATCATCCTCCGGCTCAGGGGTGGAGGTGGCCGAGACTGTTGTGGATCCACCAGGAGAAGGAGGTGGCGACGCAACCGGAATATTTTGCAATTTCATTGGGGATCTGGACGATAAACAAACAATTTTTCATGATTATTTTACATTTAGCAACACACCAGATGGATATAGATTTGCAAATTTTACATTCCTATTGGATAATACTTTGTAAATGTTTTGCATAATAAAACTAATAATATAATAATATTGGCAGTATTATACTATTAATAACAATGTTTTAACTGTAAATGAATGAAAAATTTAAATTAGTTTATTGTATATGTTATAATTAAAGTGTCAAACTCCGATAATGCATACATTAACTAGTCAGTGTATGCACTGTGAGTTTTAGTTTAAACTTACATTGCTAATTATTCGATGCATGTTTTTATCTATTTCAGTATCTGAATTCGACTTGAACTTTATGATTGATGCCATCTTACAATAATTACAAAGACATAGTGATTTAAAAAAATCAGACGCTGAATCTGAGACATTTTTAGCTTAGAATTGTATGACTTTGCTAAAATAAAGTTTAACACAATGATCTTTTTTATTGGTTAAAATTGGTTAGGTTAAGTTTAAGATTCTCTTATATGTACTTAGCTGATATGATTTAGATATTGTTTAGTTGATTTATGCATTATCAAAGTTCAGACTTCAAGACGAGAAGTATTATTTTAATCTAAATCTATATTCCAATGACAATGAATTTATAATCAGATGAAAATTTGTTTTGATTTAAATAGATTATTAAAAACACATATGTGTTGGATTTTTAAAAATCTAACAATGCAGGACTGGATTCCCATTGGGTTGAG
>JAGVSQ010008132.1:0-14661 GCA_022683975.1 Rhyacophila evoluta
TTAAGCGCATTTTGCGAATTTGCCAAAAGTAGCCCGCAGGTTAAGTGTTAATATAATGTCCCATCGAATTATCATAGATTAAAGCGCAGCAACAATGATATACGATGTGGCGGGCAACGAGAATTTCACGACATTTTTTATAATTTCATTATGATCACCAACGTCCGGTGACGGATCGCATATACGAGAAAAGAGAAAATCTTATTACTGTGATGCAAAATAGAATCTATTTTCACTTTTGATTGTTTGCGAGTATCGTATGTATCTATATATTTTTAAGTCCTACATTTACAAAGAAATATACCTTTCAAATGAAAGTTGGCAATCATAAAAAAGTAAATCAGTATTCAAATAATATTTTGTATACGTTGAGAATTGGAATAATTTATCTGACAATTTGTAGAAATGTAGGGTATATTTTATTCTTACAGCTTAACAATAGTTTAGGTAGTAGTAATATTGCGCTGTGTATTTCATAAACCTTTTGAATTTTCGCAAGAAGTCTTTAAAATGACGAAACGTCAGTTCTCACAACTGTTTCAAGTGTCCTATGTCATTTTCCAGCCAACAATGTTACCATATCATATTTATCTGCTTACAAATCTTTTTTGAATATATGCGACATATTTAAATGGAAAGCAGTATGTATTTTCCGAGAAAGACGAGTCAGATATTAATTTATCTACCCGAATGTTTATAGTTTATACTTTCCCTAAAAGGATCCGGAATGCTTGTTAGAATTTATTTGTTTACCGTTTATTGAATACGCTGTGTGTTTTAGTGTCTTATAAACGTATTTAACGCGACTTGTAATTAATTTATAAATAATAATTTAAGTGTTGTATTTTTGTTTTAAATCGCGTTATGGAAACTAACCAACGTTGCTCAGAGCTGCAAGTTACGGCTCATGCGTTGGCCTATTGGCGACTGTGAATGCTTTCGTTAACGGAGGAGCTCAGATCGAAGCATATTCGGCGTTCTATTTTATGCAGACTTTACAAACCATCGGGTCGCTTACGAAAACGCTTCTTTGTTGAATTATAAATAGTTATCGTATAACGTATTTATATTTAATAAACATATGCAATGTTTACTAAATTAATGTGTTGTATTGTAAATAAATAAATAGTAAAACGAGTGCTTTTAGTTTATTTGCGTAATACAAGTTAAAAATCACATCGAATCAAACTATAGTAAGATATAGATTTGAAACGTATTTATTAATGGTAATCTCTTGATGTTTTATATTCACCATGATAGTTCAAATGATAAAATTAGTATGCATAATATGTACTCTATATACTTATATCTCTTATGTGGCCTAGTTGGTAGCGTGCGTTCCTAGTGATCCGGGGGAATGCGGGTTCGATTCCCCATCTATCAGATTTCAAAAATTCTAAAATGCAGGAGAGGATGTCCATTGGGCTTAGTAATTGTCTGGCAAACAATTCTTGTGAAAAATAATCTGTCAATACGTCTTCATATTGCAGAGATCCATATATTCCTCTTTCGGAGTGGATATCTTCACACTGTGTAGATCCATATGCTCTATGTTGGGAGCGAACATGGGATTAAAAAAAAACTCTTTTAGTTCGTGGTCCTTGCCATACATATTTTTTATACCTTCATTGTAACCGCACATAAGAACTGAATAATGTAGTTTAGTTAACTTTTGTTTATTTATCAAATTCTTAGCGTGCAAGTGATTTCAAAAACTATCTTTTTGGTCGGATAAGATTATTCGATGGCTACTTTCATCTGGGTTCCAAAATTTATGGTAGATGTGTAAAAAAAGTTTTCATTTTTCTTTTTACTAGATGTTTAGTTTGAACGGTTTGTAATTGGTTATTATAATTTTTAAACATTTGAAGTGAATTGAGAGTATCTGCTACATCGAAAGCGGCGTACGCATGCTGCAGAAGGGAAAAGAGGGGACTGTGTTCTCGTAAGGGTAGGGAAGCGGGGGGAAATCGAGGGGAGCAGGCGGTAAGGCGGAAAGTGTGCCGCGTCTGACAGGCCCACTTACCGGCGCGCCGCTCAGGTGGGCGACCGCTACGGCCCATTCAGTTTACCGCCGGCCGCCAGCCGCGACGGTCCTCATTTAGCGGAAAGTTGCGTTCGAATGTTGACGCTACACGCGGATCAAAACATCGCGCGGCTACCTCAACACAAACAAGTTCGCGGGAGTTACACAGTTTGGTTCTAGTCACCGCAGTGGGTCGTTCTCTGCAGACAAAGATTAAACCTCAAAAGTTAAACTCATGACCGTACGCGCACAATAAAAAGTCCTCAGTGAATTAAGAAAGTGAAGGGCTCGCGTAATTATCGCAGGATCAGATGCGCTACAGAAAATGGGTTAAGTGACTCGATTCGATCTGCATCTACAAAACATGAGCCCCGCCTCCCAGACGGGTGGTCTTCACGTCGAACGATACATCGGAAGCTGTCTCATATCTAACTCCTCACGGGCTCACGCCTCGCCACACAAATACGGACCTAATTATGGCAACAAACTTGATAGAAGAGCGACACCGAAACCTCCTCATTACGTCCCAGGACCCGGAGTCTATCGTCCCGGGTATGTCGCGGCTGATGGTCTTTTCAGGCCGCCGCCTTACTGTCAAAACCAAAGTAATTGGGCTGGTGTACCTCTCATATCAACTGCCGGACGAAGAAGTAAGAAACCTCAGACCATGAACCAGGGCCCGTCATTCCACCGACAGCCCATGCAACCGATCAATGCTGGAGCCTGTGGATCAGAATTTGCTGAAGGCCGTCACTTGCCTCTCTCGAGGTTAGCCTTGCACACCCAAGGCGCACCGCTCATCTTATCTCGTCGATATAACACTCGAAAGCAGAATCAGTACCAGCATCATAATCTTGGCCAGTATCCAGCATCTCCCGTTTGTCGTCCTCCACCGCAACAGGATTTCATGACTAAAAAACTCCGTGAAGTAAATCTTCCCAAGGAAAACAGATTTGAGAGTAAAGATCAGACTATAGTCGTTAGAAATACTGCACATCTCGCATTAAACATGGATTCATTGAGTGTGACTAGTGACGAGAGCTCAGGTTCAGCCAATTCGGAAACATGTTTACCACGCATCATAAAACCTAGGAAGAGGCGAAAGAAGGACAGGAAGCCCCTTAACGGAAATTCTCAAGAGAAAACGATTGACGATGGAAAACCCGATGAGGACCAGGTTTCAGATCTGACCAGTGAATCCACTGTGTCCTATTCGCCAATGCGGTATGATAGATCGGACCTCAGTGTATTCAATTGTGCTGCTGGACTCAAATCGATCGATTTCGGTCAGTCATTCCGTGATAGTTCAGGAAATAGTGACCGTCTCGAAATAGTGAAATCTGAAAGTAAAACTGATGATTCTCAAAGATTGCGCGACGTCTGTGACGAACCGAAATTGCACCACAGCTTCGAAGATGTCGACGATAACGAATCCGACGATTCATCATCGCTCTTTGAAGCTATTCGGTTATGCTCGCCGGCTGTCTGCCAATGCAGATACTGTGATCCATCAGGACATTCCATCTGGGATATAGATCAACACTGTTATTCTCCGTTCCTCACGCCTCCTGCTGGTGTAGATTATTCGGCCGGTGCTAAAAATCCGTTCCCTGACAAGGATACACTTTTAAGGAGAAGTTGGAGTGAACCGTGTTCCGGATATTCAGTAGAAAACCTGCGTATTTCCGAATATGACAGACAGTCAACGCCTCATCGGTCTGATACTGATATCCATAGAGATCGTTCTGCGACCCCTGCAGTCGGCGTTATAGGTGGCGGAAGACGTGGAATGAAATCGCTGGAATCCCCTGAAGTTATGTTGGATTGGAAAGAAGCGGAGCCACAGTGGTCTGGATCAATTCCGGACGCGCTGTTCAAATCTTCGTCGTCGCATGGAGTCAGCCTCGAGGTGTCATCTGCCATCGTGACTTCGTTGAACGGCCACAGGGATTTGGAGATTAAATTCTTTTCCACGTCTCCTTCAGCGGTGACCAACGAGCGTAATTCGTTCTTTTATCCTAATCGTGATCAGAAACCGTGTGACACACAAGTGATTGAGAATGTTTTGAAGTGTGAAACGACCACGGACATACAAGCGACCGTGTCTGTCCAATAGGTTTAACTTTAAATTTAAGTGACGAATAAAATGAGTGCTGTAGATTTTTTTATTTAAAGTATAAACAAAATCCATACACGCGATGTTTATATCCATACTGCAAGTACCAGACTTAGTAGCATGCGTTTGTGATGAACTGATATTATCTGGCTATCGAATTTTTGGACATTGCGTTTTAAAGTGAGTTAACACTGGTATATGCACTTATCATTAAACATTTACATTTATATTAATGAATGAATTACACGCTTACTCGTTTTAATGCGCAATGTTAAAAATAGTGTGATAAAATCGTCGACTTATATTGCAATGAAATGACACCGTTTCATTTCTAACCGAATGGATTTCCGAATCGATTTTATTAATCCTCCACTGCAAGTCGAAATTGTATTAACCCATTCCATGCTGTAATAATTTACTATACATCATAGAAACACTTGAAATCATAGACATGAGTTGTAAATATTTTTCATCAATTCACTTCAAAATAATTATGGGTTCAACAAATATTGTCTATCATATAATATTAAACACGGCTCGCCATTGTGATATTACTCAAAACTTATAGCGCAAAATGCGATTTCATATCAGTGGTTTATGTGTAATCCACACGGTGTGGGACTTTGCTGTATTTCATATATACAGATATTTTTTTAGTTTTCAGATATATTCATTTTAATAACGTAAATGCATCATGGAAAGGGTTAATCAGGTAAATTTTTAATTAAAAATGAACACGGATGTTCGTTTTTTTTTTAATCCGCCGAATCGACGAGAGTGTGTTTGCTGATGTTCCGTACCATCAGCGGTCGATTTATCTCGAAGTTATATCCGCTTTCTGAATGAATAGACGATTCTTCTCTAGTTCAGTAGGTAAAATTAGCGAGACTTTAATCGGCGACCCCAATCCGGCCGGCAGTTTGAATTTCGCCCGCGGATGTGATATTCGATGCAAGTAATTTAACCCATCGCCTCCGTTCTCGCACACAATTGGATACATTCTCATATTATTATTTAGTACGCTCTTCGCGCAGAAGTCATTGTTTCGCATTTTTGCTACGTGTTTCTTATTATATGCCTATTTTGCAATTTCTCATGCCGACGACGATGTGAAATGCTAAATTACACTGATGCATTCATACAACTGTCGTAATAATATTATACTTGCTTTCCCCTCCGCCACCCGCCACGTCTCCACACTAGTTATGCGGGCGTAACGAACGTGATGCGCTCTTTACACTGCCAAGTGTCCCACAAGCAGCTTCCCAAGACCTTGATTGGCGTGCACTAGAGTGTGCGTGATTCCTATTCTAAATAATTATACCCTGTTGATATCTAGCCTTGTCGAGAAGAGACCTTCTCATTCGCCGTAAGATTTTGCAATTTTTTTAAAAGCTAGAAAATTGTCATTCCTAGTAACCGAGTCGCAATGGCCGACCGGTCCAACAAATGGTCGAACCGTCTTGAGAAGCTCTTCCCTTTCAACTGACATATGGAGATACTCCCAGAGCATGTGATAGGCATTTCGCCACATAATATTATAAAATATAATTATCTACAACTCGAAACTTTCTAATCATTTCTAAATAAGATACTCGAGAATGATAAATACTTAAGAATGGTGTGACAATCTCTAAATTCCAATCAAATTTAAAAAATAATCAAACATTCAACCGTTTTTAATAACGATTAAAACGTTGCATTTCTGCTTTAGCCATTAAGTTCTAAATGTTTAACCGAATAGCTAACAAAAAATCTTTAAATAACGTTTTCTACGCTTTTAACGTCAGTATGATGGTTCGTTTTCAAACGGAAGTAACAATTTATTTTTATTATAGATTTCCAATTGGGAAATTTTCAGTTCACTGAGATAATTTTTTCGTTTAAATACATATTTTTGCTTTATTCGTGTGTACATTTATATTAAAATGTACTAAGTACGGTGAACATTACACTCATTTTATTAACCGCATAATTAGCATCGTTGTACATAAAAATACAAGTATCACTTCACGATATTGGTATTCTTAACTTTTGAAGCATTTCTGACCTATTACTGAAGTATTTTTGTGTTAATGAATTTTGAACCGATTTTTGAATCCGGAAATTTCAGCTAATTTCTGTTGACATATTTCAAATTTAAATGATAATAGTTTGACAAATCAAAATGATCGATTGAGTTTTGATCGAAGATAGTATATTATTTGGTACTTTTAAATCTCCATTGTCGAAATACAATTATCTCTAACATTCACTGTAAAATTATACGCTAGTAGAATATTTTGAATGAGAAAGTGTAGGTGAAATTTGATATCTGCGAATGGATTTTTTGTCAGCCCACTTTCCCAGGTCGCGTTAAATAGTGTGCGGTCGAAATGCGTACGTATCAACAGAGTATGTAAATGCAAAGCTTTTCTATGACGTGCGATTTGCATAAATTTGCATGCGTTCGCTTTAATCACACAGTAAGTTGATTAAAAAATGAAAACTGTTATTTTGTATTTTTCGACCGTTCGGCATGAGCGAATTGAGCTATAAGCGAAATAGAGAAATGATCACAATATACCGCATTTGCATAGTTGACACTCGCAGTGATAGCCTTTTGGTATTAGTTTTCGTAGACCATGTATATTATATAGTCTGGCACACTTGTAATTCTCCTCGTGGTAATATATCCTTGTTTAAAGAATTCCTTAATACTATACGAGTTGACAGCTCGTTTTTATATTACGCCATTTAAGATCTCTCGAATTGCTTTATGTTAAATGTAGCAAGACGTTTATTTTAAAATAATAAAAAATCCTTATAATGAGAGAATGTTTATTGTTTTATCAATAAAAAATACTCAATATTCTTCCATAAATATTCGTGAACACAAAAGAAAACTTAAATCTTGTATCAGCTAATCTGAAAAGTTGGCATTGTCTATTACCGAGTTGTTAATTATTTATATCATTGTGATACAATACGTCATCTGAATTGATACAGTCGTATTAATATAGCTTAGCTTTTTATCTGTCATCCGCAGAAATATAACCTCTTCTTACTTTTAAAATATTCTTCGTGTGCAACGAAATTCTAGAAATTTTCAGTCGAGTTTTCTATAATTTGTATAGTAATCAAGAAGAATTCAGGGTATACTTATATTTAAAGTCAAATTGCTATTGTGTTTACATTATCAGATGTAGTGGGCACAATGCTAACAATGAAATTTATTAGGTTTGGATCGCAAATCGTAATTGATCGCCAATATCAAGATATAAATTGATATCCGTGACGTTTCTTTTTTTTTGGCTGTGTTGATTCAACATTATACTGCCAATGCAAATAAACTTTTACCATCTATAAATGATTAATTGTCTTGTGTTTTTGTACTTAGTTGTACAAGTATCTTTTAACATCAATGTCATTTACCCACGTAAAACGAAGAATTTTATATCATCGTATATATATCGCTGTACTTTGAAAAGTATTCGTGTAATTTGGACAATGGCAATGTAATAAATATATGCAAAGAAAACTTATCAAGAGAAGGATTACGGTGCTTAATTCAGTTGAGTCAGGTTTTTTCCCGCGTTTTTTGTATTAAAAAAAATGCTACTTCACGATTCGCGGCATTTTTTGTTACGTTTGTTTTTTTTCCTATTATTTTTGGCGTGTGTTTTTTTTTGTTATTTATTTTTTAACAACTTTTTATTCTTTTTGGTAGGAAATTTTGATTTTTTTTATATGGACGTGGGCTCGTCTAGGTGTCTCTATTTGTAAACTGTTGGTGATTCGTGCATAATCTATTATTACTAACTTTCGACTGGTTGTATTTATTGCAAATCAATTCATGATACTTGAAAAATTTTCTTATATAAAGAAAATATCGAATACGGTAGTTCGAATCTATCTAGTATCATTCTAAGATCTCGAACACACGGTAATTTAACAATAGATTAACGAATCACCACCTTTGATGTTATTTAAGGTGTTTGTTTAGTTTTTAGTTTATGTTTTCGTTAACACACCACACACGTAATTCACGCGGTGATAACAAAGTTCTACAACACGGTATAATGGCGGTGTATTTTTTTTCACTTTCGGTTTACTAACGGAGAATTGAATTTATATTGTTCTCGCATTGCAAATTTAATGCTCCTTACCCATAAATGAAGATGTGAAACTGCAAGTGCAATGTCACACATTCAAAAAAATACACCATGATGTTTTGTGAAATATTAGATATTATCGCAAGCTTACACATTTCATTCTCATAATGTATCCAAATATATTGTATAAAATTCATATCAAAGCACTATTTAATTCACTTGTTATTTATGAATCGATCATACAATCATGACTACATTTCATTAAATTTCATTACAAGGTTTTCTTATTCGATCCAAAGTTTCTAATGTAATCTATCTGTCATTCGTTTATTGTCGATTGTATGTAGGAGGTAGTAGTTGCAATTTATTTACCGTCAACCGTTCTTAAGAAATCTAAGCCCGACATCAAGACTAAGAGAAACATGATTTTTTTCTGTTGTAATTGGTTTAAAATTTCTAAAGATAACTACTTTCTATTCGATAAATGCAATGCCGTCGCATCGGTTCAATATTATACTATACTTTCTCCTTGCATATTGAATAGTCAATTCTGTTTGTATGAACTCTTGTGAAAACTAATGCTAGATGTAAAATCAACCGCATTTTTAAGGGCTTGCGTTTTTCTCTTTAAAATATTTCAAAAATCTACCTTACTAATGATGATATTGGAGGTTAGTTTTAATAATAGCTTTGTGCTACATACAATTAGACGAAATTATGTTTTTGGTAGTAGTTCAGGTTCACACTATCGTTAATTTATTTGGTAATATAAACGCAGCGAGAACGTATGTATTAAAGGTAAATTTCCAGGACTTGCACTCTCCACTTTCGGCGGGCGAAAGTGACAGCGATTAATTCCAAAACGACCTATATTTCCTCGGCTAAGCTTTCGCAGTGAAAAAGCTTTCGCTCAGGATTTCGCCGCGACACGATCTCTTCGGACAGAGAATTAATTATTCTATTGCCCGACCCTTACTAAAACTTAGATGATATTATTTTTGCGAGAGATGAATATTTGTATTTTTTATAATATTATTAAACTGTATGAGATTTATTTTTATGTATCATAATACGGGTGGCTCGAGAAACGTCGGATACATTTTCATTGTGAACGTTTTGTCAAGTGTAGTTTGCTCGTTTTACAACGTGTGAAAAGGTGACTGTCTCGCCAGTTCTCTACAAAGTGAAAGTGTGCATCGGATTTTCACTTGTGCTCTCATTTTGAACTTAAAATGTTTTACTCTCACCAATTATCAATACCTTCTCATTATACTTCGAAAATATTTTGATTTCACAAATTATGAAAGCATGTTTTGCTACTTATTTTTTTTAAATTACATTATAGAGTAACATCTTAATCATCTTTGGTAACATTGAAATTATATCAACAACCATGGCCCTCTTAACCGTACTTATCTACTTGCTATTGGCCGGTTCTTGTTTTTTTGTAATATTTACACTTGATACGTCAGATGTATAATTTAATATAATTGCACGACTTAAATAGATCTGTAAATTAAACACCTTTTTCAATAAATCTCTCATCGATTTGAGTAGGTGGTAGGTATCATTGATTGCACATTTCCAAATAAGTGTGTTGTATGCAATTTTATATCTGAAACGGTAGAAGGCGTTTAGTTTCGTATCACCTTATAGTAAGAAGTTATGCAATGAAAATGTATCCGCCGGTTCTCGCCATGTTTTACTAGACCTATGTTGCAACGTGAAACATTTTCAAAGGAAGGTTCACACGATAACTCCTTTTGACATAATGCTTGTTTTATAATGTGAGACGTTGAAAACTGAAAAGCTGCAAGTCATAGTACTACAACATGGAATATCCTAACACTTCGTACTTACTGATGTTTTGTTTGTTTTATATAAAATAAAACTTAGTACACTGTCGACACGTGATTTGATATTATTTTGCTACACGTATTTTATACTTTAAAAAAGTACCGTATCTTTCTTTAGCCTGAATACTATAGAATAAAAAAATCAATCACAATTCATTTAATTGGTCTGCTATTAAACATCCAATTTATATAATAATTGTTATTCAATGAATTTTCTCTTGGCTTGACTCTTCAGTTTTCTACGGTTCATTTGATTTATGATTACTCGATATCAGATTGTACGTCGGATATTTCGTGTATAAATTGTGTGCATGTTGAAATTTATGTTATAAATATACTGTTTGTTGTCAATGAGAAGCGACAACGCGTGGGGCGTTCACAAAAATGTTTCCGTGGACGTGTATAACTTATGGTTTAATTACATTTAAAACAGCCTCGATCGAGTGCTCTCGAAATAGAATATGAAAATGGCTATAAATATACACTCTCGTTATAAAAACGAAGCTGGTAAAGTTTTTATCTAGACTTATATTCATTTTAGATACTTTACGGTATAATGCATTTATTTTTCAATACGAAAGAATACATAATTTTACCAATAGAAACACAAAATAATATTATAAACACTTTCGTAATATATTGGTCCTATCTTCTATTGCTCAGTATAATTATTATGAAGCAGTCCGTTTTAAACAATTTAAATAAGTATGGGATTGCCTCGAATGAAAGAATTTCTGAAAAGCTCTTTATGTTAGGATGATTCCCATGTGGCTTCCTTGCTTTTAATGAAATACATTGTTTTTTTTCTTTGTAATCATTGATTCCATTTGTTCCAAAAAATCTTTCCATTTTGCGTATCGAACAAATTAATAATAGCCAACATTTCATTATTATTTATTCAATTATACATTTCGCTTCTAGATATTAACATGTGTAAAATAGTTATTATTTTTTAACCAATCGTCGCTTTATATGCGATCATACTCGCAAATCGGCTCTGGATAATTATGCATTTGAAGTATGTGTAAGGAATTTTTCTATTTCAATTATTATTCGGGTCTAAAATAATATTTTTGATAATAAAAACTAATTATAAGCTTTCGACTAAATGTTCACATTATTATCTTTCTCATTGTATATGTTCAAACGTGTGGGCGTTCATATTCAGCTGTGAATACAATATTTATTAAATTAAATCAAATTTTACCACTGGCATGATCTTTGGTGTAATGTTGTATTCAATATATTAGTCTATATATCTTTTTAATAAATCTCTCGCAACTTTTTGCCTATTATTGTATAGTATATAAGTAAAATTTAAATGCATAATTGTCATTAGCCTAGTTATGAAAGCGTGATTTGGAATAGTTTTCAGAATATTAAAACAGTCCACGGGAATATTTAACTGAAATTCATTAACTACTATTATGTTTGTTCATAAGTGTTATATATGTTTAATTTAAGTAAGTCCCTATGTTATTTATTGTATCTACATGTCGTTTTAATGCTACAACGGCCTGCGGCCGTTCACAATATTTGATAATTTGTTGAAAATATAAACCCGTTCGTTCATAAAATTGTTGTTTTAATCATCACTTTCTATCATACTTTTGTTGATAAGTGTATCATTTATAATGTATTTTGTGGTATTTTATTTCCCCGTTTAAGAAATCAAAACTTACCTCAGGCGTTTATTTGAAATGCTGTTTGTAATTAACAGTAATCAGGCAGATATAACTTTATATAACAGTGGTTTTCAAGCAATATCTCACGAACCACTTATGACTTCAGGTTTTCAGTTGCTTTATATAGTGGATCTGAAGCAAACATCTATCATCGAAGTCTGCGTCAATTTTTGATTTACCTCCACCTACTGAAATGGGTAGGATGATTTCAATGTCACTCATGCATAAGAAGTTGAGTGAAGTTATATAATTACGATTAAATACTTATGCCAGTATTCGCATTTTAAAGATCACGCAACACATGTAAGATCAGCAATATGTTTTCGTCCAGGATGTAGACCCCTTAAAATCTGCCTGCACTTGGGGTGAAGAAGGTGAAGAAATGCCAATTAAAATGAACGTCAAGAGAAATGACGCAGTGCTTAAATTTTTGGAGTGACAGATACCCTATTTAATTAGGATCCGCAACAGTGAAGAAAATTTACTTCTTTTTACATTTTACAAATCGATACATCACCCGTTGAAAACTACCCTAGTATGAATGCTATACATTTTCTATTATTTATATTTCATCGATAAAATAATTAAATGTGCTTCTTCCATATTTATGATCATAAAATGTATATTTTCGTTTCTCATTTCTATATTTTTTTAATATCTTTATGTAAATTTAATGAACTCTTGTATTGTTACGAAATGTAGAAAATAAATAAATATTTAGCAGGTGAAGTGGCCCAAGATGTAAACTCGATACACATCACTGGCATTCATAAATGCAGTTATTAAATGACGGTAGCGTCTGGTTGTGATTTTCCGCTAATATACCATATCAAGCAGGTAATTAATCGTCGATTCGCCACGAAAGTTAATAGCACTCGTTAGAAGTGTGAGGAAAATGTGACCAATAAAACGGAACTATTCATATTATATTACAGCGATGACTACTATTTAGAGGACATAACATGAAACAAATATTGTGTTTATAATCAATACACACGATACTTCAAAATATTAATCACGTGCACCGTTTGCGTATGAAAAATAAACGGCGTGCGGTTGACACGTGAGAATCATTGCTCGATATTTATTCGAGTAACTCTAAAAGTAAGCCATACTCAAAATGCAATTTTTAATATTATCTGAGCGTGTAATGCTTTGGCTACTTCTGTGGCAATAACTGTAAGTAGTTTTAAATCCTGTTATAATTTATGCGGATATTAATTGTGTACTTAACAGTCATTGTTTTATTCCGATACCAAGCCTAAATTTTGCTATTTCTACTTGATTATGAAAGTCAATTTGATTGCAAAATAAATTTACATAAACGAATTGAAAATTGGCAATGATTGTAAAAAAAATGCGGAATCCGTTGGAAGAGATGGATATTTTTATTTTATAATTATATTTGACGAATAATTTTCTAATAAAAAATATTCTGACTAAGCCAATATAAATAGCGTGTTATTTTTCTTTTTATACTAACGAAGATATCTCATCTTATAAAGAAGAATAGTTCGTGACGAAAGCCATCGGCTTCTTACACAATTTCGTTACGTAACCATCAACTGTTGTGCGATAAGCAAATTGGTTTTTTGTGATTACGCATTTAAAAAAGATTTTTTTACGCAAAATTTCATCGAAAGATGGTTCGCTATAAGTGAACCTTTCTTAAAACGACGTTTCTGAGAAGGCTGCCTATGATTCTTGCCTGAAAAACAAATGGCATTTAATAAAAAAATAATTTGAAATACAAAATAATTACCAGGCTTCACTTCTAATTGCTTCATTACTCGCAATCAGCATACTCGATAATAAAAAAAAACACATCCGTCGTAATCAAAATTGTTGACCTACGCTAGTACATAGAGCCATAGTATAATTGATTGGAAATTCACCACCACATAGCTACGAGAAAAACTCATTTGAAAGTTTTAAGTACAATACTTTTATCACAAACAAACGTTTATTACTCATATCTCACTGCAAATAATTTATATTAAGCTATCAAAATGATTGACCTGACCAATTTCTATCCCAGGATTATGAATAGAATTTCATTGTTTACTCAGTTCAAACCAATTCTACTATAACGATATGCCAAGGAAATGATCTTCATATCATAAAATGTCATTAAAATCAAAACTGAATCTACCTATCGGGAAGTTAATAAATGTCTATTATTGTCTACTTCTAATTTTACTGTGTTATATTGTGTCCGAAATCCGAAAATGCAGAACTGGATGTCCATTGGGTTGGGTAATTAATTGTCTGACAAACAATTCTCGCGAAAAATAATCTGTCAGCACGTCTTCACATTGCGGAGATCCATATACTCCTCTTTCGTAGTGGACATCTTCAACCTGTGTAAATCCATATGCTCCGCGTTGAGAGCGAACATGGTATATTTAAAAAAAATGTGCATTTTTTCTATACTATTTATTGATGTATGTATCTATTATACTGTATTGTATATTTCTGCGTAGTTGTGTACTGATTCCATAGAATAAGAATTGACTATATGACTTTATCAAGTATTTTATGATCAGTTATGAAGTATGTTTCGATAGAGCTTTATCATGCAATGCGACTCCGCTCGAAAACTATCACCATCATTTCCAACATACGTCAAACATGTGAAATAATGTAAGGAATCTTCAAATAAGTACGATGTTGATTCTGGCTATTCTCTCATACCTGGTAGCATTGGAAATTGAGATATGTATCACATAAAAGTAATTAGAATATAAAGATGTTTTATTCACACATATTGAAGCGTATAATAAGTGATTAATTTAGTTTCATCCTTTATTCTTCCGACTATTCAATTGTATATATCTTCTTCTTCTTCCATGTTCGCTCCCTAAGTGGAGCATATGGACACCAC
>JAGVSQ010008133.1:356-14661 GCA_022683975.1 Rhyacophila evoluta
TGTAATATGAAAAAAAAAAAAAAAGGTACTGGTCACACATTACCCCTTTCAAGGCAGTACGAGTTAATACGTTATTATTCACAGTTATGCCAACATATTTGGCTAGTGGGAGGCTATGCTGGCGTTTAAAAAATAATCAACCGAAGTATTTTAATATAATATTTTGCTGAGACTCGCTTTATTATGGGGAGAGCAAACAAACGGTGCAAAACATTTAGCTTCCAACGGCAGAGAAATGCGACGATGTTGAAGGCGGTCGATGTAAGCTTTGTTCGCTCTGGAAAACGGAAAGAGGTTGTTGTTCCAATCTGCTTTTTACCCTCCATGACACCTGATTACCTTGCGAACTCAGGTTCACTCAGAAATAATTTAAACAATTCATTATTATAAACCTTTTCTCATTTAATACTACTTTTACTACCCGGCTTCTGGGATAGATTTGAATTCATTCTTTATTCAAATTAATTTTATTCATCTTGCTCATCACAAATTTGTATCAAAACATGGCTATATAATAATACAAAAATTTTAGTATCTTGTTTGATCATCGTTTATGATGTAAACTAAAAGCACACCAGTTGACCCAGGATTGACAGCCGGAATATCGATAAGGGTTTATTTAATTATCTAATTAACGCGATCGGCACAATTTAACGATGCTATCTAGATTTTTATATGTTTAAAAAAAATCGAATATAAAGTTTTGAGATGCCTGAATAAATTCAGGCTTTTCGCTTAAACATGAGACAGTATCTTCTCAAATACCCTATTTATATACGTATACAACGCTGACGGCATAAAGATGTAATGCAGACGAACGTCTTGTGTATGATAAATAAATTTTCATAAAATTCGAACACACAAAATATCTTTATTCATAACTAAATCGTCGATTACGTGTGTATTGTATATTCAAATTATTAAACAGCATTTGAAGATAGTGACGTTAATATAGAGCGCTTTGCGTAAATGTTGTATCAACCCTTTCATTAGTGAGTTAATTTTTCATGGACAACCTTTTTTAACATCAAAATCTTTCACTTTTATCATTTCAACTAATGTCATGAAATCAACCAAATTGCATATGCCGATTTGTAAACAATGCTCTTCTATTTCCAAATAATGATGAAATAAACTCATAAGTAATTCCAAATTGATAAGAATGTGCATAACATCACCAGGTGTGGCCGCTCCTATTTCGGAATCAATGGAGCACTTTTAGAAAACAAATTTGAAGCCATAGGACTAATTTATGTGACATTTTATGTGTTTTTGTTAACAGCGTTATAAATAATCTCTCGTTTCTTTACGAATCATGAAATAGAAAGAGCATAAGAGAATTTTTCAATGGTAAAGTCAGCTTTTTTTCGTACTGCTTACGTATTTTTTATAGTCTATTATATATGACATAATTTTAATGACTTCCACGTATCATCGATAGATCTATCTAGTATTTATACCAAAAGAAATAACCTCATTTTATTCAAATATAAAAGAATGGCGTCGAAAATAATGCGATAGATGCACGGACGTACGTGTACGTTCATACTCCTCAAAAGGTTAAGTAACTTCTTACAGAGACTACGAAATCGATTTAGTATCGGACTGCATCTTTATGATTTACTCAAACATGTCGTATAACGAGACGAAGAATTTTTCTTTTACACCAAATGAAAGGGCTTAAAAAAAACGCGTGTCGATCAAAGAATTATGGAAAATAAAATAAATTCGTTGATGGTATTTTAATTCCATATTTTAATATTTTTCTCTCAATATTTGAGTTTGAATGCACTATAATATATCTTATACAAGTGATGCAGACATTAATATAATATAAGCGAATAATTTTGATTAGTTTGTTATGAACAGAGGCGTTTTTCTTTTGATCACCCCTCTAATGTACTTTGTTTTCTTAACTACGTTTTAGTTCAATGAGGGGTCTTATGTATACTGAGAAATATTGTATTTGAATAATGAGCAACATGGTTCAAATATGCATAACGAGTTGTGATTTTCCCGTTGTGATTTTCCCGTTGTGACCGAGTTCAACTGAAGGGTTAAAAAAATAATCGCCGTAAAGAACCCCCTTTCCCCGCTTCTCTTATTACAACCCTCAACCCTCTCGCGACATTTAAGCATTACCTCGGCAATGCGCGATACTCTTGAAATGTTTATTTTACCCGTGGAGAAAATACAAACATTAGTGAAATTAAACGGAGCTTGGAAAGGACATGTATTTTTCTGGGATATATTTCTTTCTCCATTTTAATTTTTTTCTGTGTTCTGACCTTTAAAAAATATAATATATTCGGATCTAGCGTTTTTTTCAACAAAATTATACCAGTGCGAAAATTCTCACAATATCGGTACCAAATCGAAATACGTATGTAAGTCTTGTTTTTGTCCAAATAAAATTTGGCATAAGGTAAAACAGTTTTTTTTTGTCGCCAAATTTAGAATAAACTGGTATGTTAAAAATAATCAAAAAAAGCTTGTTTATTTAAATTCGTTTTAAACTTTTTGTAGGAATCAAAAGATTATTTATTTATTTTTCACTTATTAAAGAATGATCATTTAATATAAATACATTATAAAACTATTATAATTGTAGATGTCACTATGTAATTAAATAAATTTGAGTAATATTTTTTCTATACCATGCTCGCTCCCAAAGTGGAACATATGGGTCTACATAGTGTGAAGATATCTACTCCAAAAGTGAAGACGCCTTGAGAATTTTTTTTTTCACGAGAATTATTTGTCAGACTATTGGTCAACCTAATGGGCATCCAGTCGTGCTTTTTTGAATTTTGAAAATTCCTACAGATGTGGGAAATCAACCCGCATTCCCTAGATTGCTACGCACATATGCTGATCTCTACATTGAAAGACTGTACGGCGACTTGCTTCTCGTTGTATTGGTTACTTACTTATACCGAGTTGGTAAAATATAAATTGTATATATATAATATTTTTTCTTATTATACTATGTCATGTGTAAATGCTCTAAACCAAAAATGTCCAATGTTTTCAACACGTAAGAAAATTAAATAAACGGAGTTATTCCTAAAAAGCATTGTTGTCTATCAGCCGTAGTTATCTATTTATTAAATAAATTAGTATCATAATTTAGAACAAACACTTTGTAATACGAGAACTCTGCCTGTGATATTTCACCTCAAAGCCAACCTCTAAATAATGCACTCGTGGCCAGTGCAGATTTTTTCCTTTTGATGCAATGACTGCGGCAATACTTAAGTATACTCGTTCAAGTAAATTTCACGAATAATCTGTAATAAATCATGTTTAAACATATGGTCATACGTCGTCTTTTGAACCTGGATTTTCTTTTTTTAATAAATGGGCTTCTCACAGGGATTCGGTGTTTCTTCTTTGATTTATGTGCGAGGTCCGGGCCGCATTGGTTTAACTTCCGATCATATCCCGGCCGTAAACCATGAACGCTGCTTTGTCCTGGTGTTTTCGTGATTTAATACTGCCTGAATTCTTATTTGTTTTTCATAGCAAAAGGACGCGACCGAAAGTGGCTTGTGATTTTTATATGTACCAGTTAATAATCGTCTGCTTAATTACGCCGTAATTGACGTCCGATATACAGAAAGATGATAAAATAGAATAACTTAATTTTAAAAGCATGATTTAGAAAGATGTTGTTAAGTATCGCGATTTATATTAACCGAACCAGCAATTTGTTTATTCCATTTAAAATGTGAACAATCTCATATTGATTGAATATTAGAAAAGGCAATATGTGCAAAACGATTGTGCTTAATTTCATTATGTGTATTTGTTAATTACTTATAAAAAGCCGTTATATTTACACTCACTTACTGTCTTTTTAGCTACGGTGATGGCTCTCTCGTGTTCAGTAAATATGTTTTAAACTCAAATTATGCAAAACCTGATACATCATTTATTGTAATTGGTTATAAAAATCATTTTGTCATGTATCGAAAGTCAAATAACATAAAATTAGTGCAATAAATGCAAGAATAAATGAGAAACGAATGAGTGGACATGTCTAGACAGATATCCTTTATCGACTGAATACTCCCTCTCTGAGACGTATGACACATAATTTTATTATGGATTAAAAAACATTGGAGTAATGAAATAACTCAATATACTGACATTTTAACTTAGTTCCTTAATTGGTTCACAATATTATTTTGCAACAAATTATATACTGGATGGACGGATCCAGCCAATATAATTTTAACTGTTGGATAAAGTAAAAACTCACAAATGTCGCCGCTTTTTAGTTTTAGACGAAAAAAGTAATGTTTTTATCGATATATAGTCAAGCTTTTCGTTGCAAAAAAAAAAGAAAGTTGATCCTCGAATGTTGAGTCATCATTTTAAATCAATATATTATGTGCTGTATATATTATGCGTTGTTTTTCGTTTTAAAATTCTAAATGAGTCATAAATATTATTTGTAAATGTCAAGCAATTGCAAATAAGTTATTGTATTCATTAATTATCCCCACGCTATCGTAGACACGTAAAGAGCTGTAAGACCGTAGACCGTGTGTAGTCATTCTTGAGTCATACATTTCCCCGACGGTCTACGCTCGTAGTGGTTTATTCCGAATTGTTTTTCTCGAACTTTTCGTTGCCAACATCAAAGATTGCCTTCGGTCCTCATTATTATTGTTGGAGCAAAAAGTTTTAATGGTGCCTTATACCAAATGAATTTAATGCTTTGGCTAGTAAATCGTCATATTCGTTTTAATTATTTTGTCAGTTTTATGAGTATTTTAGTTTGTGTTTCACAATAAATTTAATTTGCGCTCATTCATAGCATTAAATCTTCCAATATTCGACCAAGTTAAGAAGGGGCCTCGTGAAAACTTTCAGCTTTTATTTTGTATTAGAAATTTATATAATTTGAGTGTTTTTTGCGTATTGTGCATCAGTTAGGGCATTAGGGCGCCTGCATTCGAACGGACTTTCTTTATTGAACAAATTGTCCATCGTGTATAGCTTTTTGAATGCAATGCTTTTTCTTCTCTTGTCTCAGTTACAATGAATATTATTTACTGGAAAAAATCACATATATTAAATTCACCTATGCGATCTAAAAATGAGATTAGGGTATTATTTATCATAGTATTATCTGTGAAGTTTTCTAAGTTGCGGGATTCCATGTTATTTCACTTAATGCACATATACTTATTTATTAAGCAGTATACCATATTTCTCAAATAAGTTCTGTTATATTTCGTTGAATACTTGAAGTGTATTAAACTCTTCAGGATTAGCTTTATTTTATTCAATTGGAAGCCTTATAATAAATAAGATTTTATTTATTTAATCAAAAGAATTAATTGTCAGAGTGTCAATAATCAATTCAGTAATATTATTTGCGAGTTGTCATTATTTTTAGTTTATTATAACAATTAATTTGATCTTATTTACGATCAACTTCGTACTATCAATATTTTAATCTAGATTTCAGCTGTTGGGATATGTCCATTATATTTTAAACTACTTTCAAATCTACCATATTTAAAAATAATATTTGATGTATATTACAAATCAAATGATTTGAGTGCTTCTCGTCTTTCTTACGGCCTGATGATACTTAGAAAAATTACATAATATTTATATCGACTGTAGAAAAGATAAAGGACGTAACCCGCACTGAACAAATTTTACAAGATGGACATAAATGTGTATTTAATGATTTTGGGCCAGCATGTTAAATAGACACACCCATAAAGTGTATGACGACAAAAATTTAGTAAGTGATTTAAGAAAAAGTAATAATATTGACGTGGTGGAAGTTCTTTTACCTGGTCGCAAGTTTGACAGGCCACCCTTATTTCAAACTGAAAAGCTAAATTTAGATACTAATTCGGCATTTGTAGCTTACATTCTTTTAATAGAACGTGTATTAAGTTGTATAAATTGTGATTATTGAAAAAAGGACGGTTACGTATTTTTTCCCTTCCACTTTCGACATATTATAATAATAATGATAAAACGTAAGCGTTACTTATATTGTGATGAAAAGTTTTTTTGACTCTTAAAGTATTATCTTTAAAATCGTGCAAATTTTAAATCCACAAATCCGACTTGTCACTCTAAGCAGAGCCGGTAAGTAAGCGGTAGCAATATATTACTTTTATCATTCGCAACGTGGTTTCCGTATGAAATCAATACCGCAGAATCAGCCTCTTTTCATAAGATAAACCTACGCATGGATATTTTGTGTTCGCCTGAAAAAGGATGCGTTATGAACATAAGCTTTTTAGTTATTCGAGCTTTAATTAGTATTACATGCTTCAGCGCCGTTATCGTTGTCTTATTCTTGTGTCATGTCCGATATAGAACATCGGCAATTATTAAAAACATAACCTTGTTGCTGCTTTGAATTATTTATACAATATAAAAAGTCTATTTGTGTATTTTTAACCGTTTAAATGTTGACATATGAATATAAATATTATTGCGGCAACAGTGAGTAGGGCTGACAACAATTATTTCATTTGTCTGCATCTAGTTTTTCTTTTTGAAGTATCACGCGTTATGAAATTATAACTGTAAAAGATGGTAATTATCGTCATATCGGAATTAGTTTTGCACCAAGTCAGTATCGTATATTTTGGAGAAAAACGCATTTAAATACTTTTATTACCAACAAACACACGTTTATCGCCAACATCTCAACAAATACTCAATATTAGTCTAATAAATGACCTGATTAATTTAGAATATATTTTAGAGTCTTACTCAATTTTACCCTATAGATAGGTGACTTAGTTCAAACCAATTATAACATGACTACGTTTAAAATAATACAATATTTTATCAAAAGACAAAGCTTACATACATATTTGATTGTTCTTTATGTACTTTTTTAAATTTAATACGAAACTTTACTGATGGTTATTATATTATAAAATTTAAATATAAGTTGTGATGATTCACGTTTATCAATTTCACAGAAGTACAGTGAAAATTTCACGTCGGTATGATTTCAATAAAAGTCACACTAATTAATTCTTATAGCCATTTCGCGGCCAGTGGTGGCGTCAGGTTTTGACTTCAGTTAACGCCTTTTCTTTTCTCTCGACTCTGTCCGAGAGAAATGACGTGGCTTTTTCTGGCTCCGTTACTCGTTAGTTTGGCTCGCCGCTAGGGACGCTTTCCCGCCAGGAATTTCGACGCCGGACCGCTTATTTATGGCTTTCACTGAAGCTTTTCTCAATGCCAATATTGATGCCGTAAACGTTACGTATTCTACGTGTTACGAAGCTTACGTCTTCTTATTGTTATTGCATTTTTTATTTCATTGTATAACGTTTGCGGCCGTAACAGGTACACATAAACAGATTATATTATACTTGTTGAAATACCTTCAGGAGGTGCTTTAGTGCTTTATTTCGTCATAGGTAATAAAAATTGTCACATTAACTTATTTTGTATGTATAATAATATTTTTTTTATTATATGTATTTCTACACAATGTGAAGACGTCGTGGCAGATTATTCCGAAATATATCTGCAATCTATCGCTAGGATTACCTGGGTCAAATATATAAATTGTTCACTTTAAATGATGGTTTATCATTAACAATTTACGTTATGAATGTCTTATTAAATTCTAATATATATTGACGAGATATGACGGATAATTACGTAGTTTATTTCTAGTATTATATTAAGTGAAGGAACATTTTAATGTATCCTTTGATACCAGTCCAAATCGCCAATATTTGATATACACATTTCTAGCATTGGGCCACATATACGTATTTCAGTAATTCTACTTTCATGTAAGCTTCGCCATTGATGCTTATTTGAATATTGGATCTGTTAGTGAATCCCATGAATAAATATACTATTTTGTATATATGACTTATAGGGAATTTCAAAAGGCTTTGACTATTTTCTATGGCAAGAGCTTTTTTAGTGTTTTATGAAAATATTTGAATTTGTCTACATTTACTGAAGCTGCTTTAAGACGTTTTTGTGCTAGTCAATATTCGAAAAAATGTGTTGATGAATAAATTATGCGTAAATGTATGTATATATATTTGCTGCCATGTGTTATTGTATTTCTGAAATAAACTCGTTTTATATATAATACAATTTATTTTTGTGAGAAACTGTTTTGAAACCCCTTGCCCTGGGTGTCCGGATGAAATTCGATACAATTATTTAAATGTCTTGTTTAATTGTGGCCTATAACAATACTAATTAGACATCGCTATTGATTTTTCCATCAAAGAGCGCCGTAAGAAAAGCTTTAAAATTAACCCTTTTAAAAAAGCTTGGCAGTGCCGCGTCGTGCACGAGCCTCAGTCGGAGGTTTTTCCTTGCCGCCCGCAAATCCCCAAACGGCGGCCGTATGTTGTCGCGGGGGGCGGGGAGCGGGTCGACGAAACTCCCGCAGCAGAACGCGGGTGCGGGCGGGCCGCGGGGCGAAGGGGGCGGGGCGTCGCGGCGCCCGTTCGCCGACAGTGCCTCCTTCCTGGCGAGTGGTGAGTGGCGCGCTACGCCGCTACCTCACCGAACAACAAGAGACCACGGTATCTCGTCCTTTGATTTCGATGACATCCTCGTCCCCGACGACTGATTTCATCCCCCGCCTCTCTGATAATAACCGCTGACACGCCGCAGCGCCGCCGTACGGTCGAGTGCGATAACTAACCCGACCTATCTGTGTGAAATGTGTTCGACTGTCTGTTATGTCTATATGTTCGTGTGTGTTGTGGGTTTTCCGAAATAATATCCACCGTTCCTGCCACATCATGTCGCGGAAGTATCCGTTTCATGCGTTGCACGATTTCGATTTCCCTTTTAAAATTGTGTTCCGCTATTTTTGAAACGGGACTCGCAGTGACAGAAAGCCCCCCCGCCGGTGATTTGTATATGTGTGTGTGCGCGCTTGTTTTGTAGATGTGATGCGTACGCTCGTAGTAAAACTGTGAGTTTCGTTTCCGTTGTCAGGGATTTAGTACGAAACGGATTCAGTAACCGCACAAATGCATCGCTCATGCAACCGAGTATCGATTGCTTTGTATCGTATCCGATCTCTGATGCATATCATTACTCGATGACTCACTGTCACGTGTCTGCACCGCCTCTGCATTTATTAATTCAGTAGCCTAAGACACGTGACCCACTGGTGATATTGTTACACTGTGCATGCTTCATATTTGTGAATTTATTCGACGTCGCTTTTTATATTGTGACCCATCATTAGAAGCAACGTTCGCCGCAATAATTATACTCGAACACGCGAACCGAGCGAATTTCACTGACAAAATAATAACGTTTTTATATAGACTTACAGCGCTATTACCGAAATAAAATTACTTAAACGACATTAAAACGATACAGTTTTATGTCATCATTCAACGGCCAAACCCTTTTTAAGCGTTTCTCTGTGGATATTCTTTTATCCTATGGATACTTTGTTTCAGCATATTTTCTCATAATCTTCGAGCATTATGCGAATTTTAATTATCGTACTTAGCGTATTTAATTTATTAATCCGAAAATTAAGCAATATTTCACAGTCTTAGATTTTATACACGCCTATTTGTATACTCTTATTACCTCATAATATTCATATTGAACAATTTATTACTTATGATATATTTTTAAACTGAATTTTCTCCACTATGCTAAAATTAAAAAGAAAACATTTTGAAAAAGTATTTTATTTGTATATAAAAACGACATTTCAATGTTAATTTTTCTTTATTAATTTTTTTTAAAAATTCATTTTTTGTACTAGTCTACAAAAAATATTTGTTCAGAATGTTTTAAAATATTATCAACCCTTCATATTTATAGTCGAAAAATCGAGTGAGAAAAGCATTTATTTGGCATTCGAAAACTTGGATAATGCTAAAAATAATATTTGATTGTACTAAAAAACTGTTATTGATATTGATCGAAAATTGAAAATATATTATTATTGTGATCCATATGTTTATCATAGCGATTCAAATCCAAATTTCAATTAAATTGCAGCATTAATCTATCTATGTATTAAACAATACTGATCAAAACTTCCTGGCATTTTAAATTCGTTGTCATATTTTGATATAATTCCAATCTCATTTATCAATATATTATATTTTAAAATTAGGGTTCACTGCGTTGCCACCAAAATCACTATCGACATATAGTTTAATATTTAAAGTATTTTGTAGTAAATTTATTTAGGAATATTAGCGATAAAAGAAATTTGTATTTAGATTTCTATATTGAAAGTCGAGCTATAGTTTCAAAACATGTTTTGTTGGTAATGTCATTGTACAGATGGTACAGAAAGTAATATTTTATCTAAAGTTTGTTTTGCTATTTAAGATATTGTTTCATGTAAGGGATTTGTTTAGATTGTTACATTTGAAAAATACAAAGGTATAAATCAAGCGCTTACATTTTCTTTAAATCCATTCTGCCGCAGAAAACCGCCCATAAATAAAGAAAAGTTCCAAAGAAAGTTTTCAGCTGCGATTAAGATGCTCCCCTGGTATTAACGCTAATACAGCGGGACACTTTTATTTTCATTTTCTTGTATCCCTGTACTACCTGCCTTGTTTTGGGATAAACTTTTGGAACGCATGTAACCACTGAAGCCTTAACTTATATATAGAAAGCTCACGTTTACACATATCAGATATTGTTTCAAATTTCGTTATTCCTCGCTAGTATTATCCTTCTATTGGGTTTTCTTCGAACCCTCTTAAAAGATAATTATGCATTCAAGTAATAATGAAAGAATTAATTTGTAATCTTGTCGTTCATTCAAATTTTACATTGTCTTTTGTGACAAAGCTTTATTTACAAGTTTCAAAATTCGATACCGAAATCTTAGCTTTCTTCTGAAAGCATATAGTTGAAAAATCAACTTAGTTTAAAAATAAATAATTGTTTTAAAGAATGCCTCCCTGCCTGCTTCTGTCTCCCCCCAGTGCCGAAAAGTTTAGTATGCGCGCCTCCAAGTTGGAGATTGCGGGTTCGATTCCCGCAGCTACATGGTTTTGACAAAGCTAAAAATCAGCACTGGACGTTCAATAGTTAAACTAATTGGCTGTCAGCCAATTATCGTAAAATAAGTCAGCTAAGACATGTCTTGATATTGCAGAGATCCGTACACTCCAAATCTGTAGTGAACATATTCACATCATGTATTTCCATGTGCTCCAATTTTGGAACGAATATGGCAAAATAAAACCCTACGTAATATAAAAGCAGTTAAGTAAAATTTTATGAAATATCAGTAATTCTATCTACAAAATGTACAGACCCACGAATCCATAAATGACTAATATTATCACAATGTCTAATAATAATTAACATTTATTTAAATACTAATTTTTAAAAGAAACATTTAAGAAATATACTCGTTCTATCGC
Organism: Rhyacophila evoluta; assembly: GCA_022683975.1. Lineage (NCBI taxonomy): Eukaryota > Metazoa > Arthropoda > Insecta > Trichoptera > Rhyacophilidae > Rhyacophila > Rhyacophila evoluta. The sequence continues at coordinate 11,762 of JAGVSQ010008133.1, forward strand.
CGAAGACAAACGTGGTGATTAAAGTAAAAATACGATTTATTTAAAAGCAAGCAAGTAAGTGCCTTTCCTATAAGGCTTGTAGCATTTAGATGAGAAATGGCTCTCGTATCGTTAAAAACTGCATAGTATACTTATGTATAGATGTAACGTGTAACTCGAGCTTTTCCTGAAGATTTTACAGTGAAATGTAGGTGTATTTTATTAAAAATGTTTCCAACTAGTGACGGATGCTGCGATAGTTAATTATAAGATTTATATCGTATATACTTTACGACTTGTCGCATTAGTTGTTACAACTCTAAACATATTTATAATTCACAAACTTATATTCAGGGCCGGCCTTACGGTCGCTGGTTTCGTGGGCAATTTCCGTGCAGTTTGAAGTGTAATTATAAGAAACTACACACTGAAATAAATAAAAAATATAGTAATAAATTTCCTATCTGAAAACGTATTGTACGGTAATGCCAGTTACAATAGTAAATTCCGCGTGAATTTTCATTGCAGATTTGGTTACCAAGAATCTTAGAGTGTAATTAAAAATAGCTCTAGAAAAAATATTGTATTTATTACTAGCTGTACCCTGCCACGCGTTACTATAGTTTGGTTAAAATACAAAGAAAAAATCAGCCAGTTGTACCCAGCCACGCGTTGCTGTGGCTCAGTCTGGTTAGAAATAATGACGCTGTTTTTCAAAAATCATGTTTTTACCTCTGACAGGTGTGACGCCTATATAATATAAAACACGCGTGTATTCGAATGCTAATTGTATCAAACATTCAAAGCAATCGGTGAAGAACTTTAAGAGATTTAAGATTGTGAACAAACGAACATTTACATTTCTATTTATATCGTTAAGTAATAACTTTTTTTGATAGCGCCCTGGGCAACTGCCTGTGTTGCCGGCGTCTTAGGTCGGCTCTGCTTATATTATTACTATTATATAGTTTTGCTCCGTACGGCAGTTACAAATTTACTATACTACTGAATATATGTTACTATTTAAGGAAATATTTTACGAAATTTATATGCAGAAACTTTCTATTTGTTTCCAGTCAAACGTGTTCCACTGGACACTTGTATCAAGTAGATATTGTCGTTTAGTCGAACTTTTGCCATTCGCCGCACGAGCGGATTCGCCAGCTGGAAGTTTCGTTCGGCAGTAAACCCTCATTGTAAATATTGACAGACTTAAAATTAGTTTTCGCGATATCGTTGATTTGGTTATTTATCTAATAATTGCAACGTCGCACGCCGGAATAAGTTCGATAACTTTGCTCTTTATGCGTTCACGTATTTTTTTTCGATAACCGTCAAGGCACACTGTGTCATTTTCAGTGATGCGTTCTTACTCGAGCAACAAATTGTTTCAAATATAATTATTACATGTGACGTTTTCACATTGCCAATATCTATATATATAATTATTAACATTTTCGGCTTCATACGATTTTGAAAGAGACATGTCATGAAAAAAATGTGCCTCGTTTTCTATTATAATTGAAAGTGCCAGTTATCCAGTAATGTTTATTGTACGTCAACACTTAGTTTGAATATATTTATCAAAGTTAAAAATTTACACAATTTTCTTCCTTAGTTTTTTATTATGACTATGAACTATATGTGTTCGAAGGTCCAAATAAACTACTATTTTTACTATTTATTGAAATAATTTCAAGTCTTTACTATGCTAGTTTCGTGAATTTTATTTTTTACCTAGATCGGTGTCTTTGGATCATCCGGTCACAGTAAATTATAATCTATAATCTATATACTATCTATATAAAGAAAAATGTAAATGTTCGTTTATTCAACATCTTAAATATCCGAAAGTTCTTCACCGATTGCTTTGAAACTTTGATCCAACGTTGCATTCGAGTACGTGCGTATTTTCATATACATACGATTGTATAGATGTCATATCTGTGACAGGTAGAAACGTGATTTTTTTAACCAGACCGAGCCACAGCAACGTGTGGCCGGGTACAGCTTGTATAAAATAAATATAAAAACTGTCTAATTATAGCGGCTAGTCACTCTAGTTCTGGTGTGGTTAGTGAAGTTATTTTACATTATAATTCTATTAGTAAATTAATTTTGTTGGTACCTATTTTTCATGTGAAATTACCTAAATTAAAGATAAAACCTGAAATTAAGACTATATATCATATATAACTTTGCATTACTTTGTTGATATCTTACTCAGATAATCGAGAACTCAATTAGTGTTATAAATTGTCGTCATGTTAATGTTACAATATGGATTATTATATTTTTATATATACAATATTATTTATAAAACTTTGTTATTTGCTGCTTTAAATAGGCTCTATCATCCTAACGCCTGATTGAATTACATTTCGTTATGCAGCCTCTTTCTATATAGAATAAAAATTAAATTATGCAAAGGCTTACCCAAATTCTTTAAATTTCCGTTTAAAAGTTTACGATCAAAGGTCCTGCCACCCCGTTGCCGAGCTTCGGGGAACTTTAATTTAAAGGCCTCGTAGAGTAAGCAAGAAACAGTTTTAATGGAGCAATGATCGTTCGCTGTTAACAACTTTGCATTGGCCCAACTTATTTTGTAGCACAATGTTGTCCGCAACTTTCTGACTGTCGGGTCTTTCAGGCGAAAGATTAACAGTGTTTAGGGTAAGGCATATTGATTTGGAAATCCAACAGCTTGTGATAATATGTGCCCAGTAAATCTTTCAAATTGGCATTTTATTACAGTCGTCTTCTGCATACGGTGATATTTGTTTTTAACCCTTTCATTAGTGAGTTAATTCTTTATATACGCACGTTTAAACACTGACATCTTTCGCTGCTATCAATTCAACTAATATCATAAATAATTAATATTTTCGACTGATGGTGCTTGATGGAAATTGATTTTAAAT
>JAGVSQ010008134.1:0-14659 GCA_022683975.1 Rhyacophila evoluta
TCCCCGGATCGCTAGGCGCGCACGCTACCAACTACGCTACCGGGGAGACAAAATATATATTTTATAAAAGAAATGTGTTGGTACAAAAATGTGCCAATGATACAAGAGATGTCAAAAAATAAATTTAATCTTTATAAAATTAATTAAACCAACACCTTCACGTTACGTGTCCCTGCAATAATGGCGAAGATATATATAAACAAGAAAAACACCACTCCCCATAACAAAGTAATTAAAAATGAGTTGTTTATACTGTATTCATCTTAAACATACGTACATGAATACGTAAACATAAGTACGTCCGCATCAATTCATATGATATAGAAAATAACGATCTATAAGAAATTTCAAGTGTGCATATGTGTGTGCATATATAAAATTATCATTCATGTCAAATTGAAATACTAAAAAACCCCGCAATGCGGTACAACTTATCAGATAAAACCTAAGTGTCCAATGAGATTCAATGTCGCTACATTAACATCAAATCTTGTCACGTGCAATGTATACAAATGATTGTTACAAAGCTACATACATAATAGCGCTCATATTGACTCCGCACACCATAAGAACAATGTTAACGAAGCTGGAAACCGCTTACCTACAGAATATACTTCATAAGCACAACCATAAGAGCACTAACTATAATATTAATAACTTAACATAATGAACATATCGATATCCACTGCCGCTTATTTTATATTTGCATTTTAGTAAACAACATTATTTATACATGAAAGCACCAACAATGAAAGCAGTAAATAAACTAACTGCGTGTACACATATGATTGACAAGCATACTAAATATAACACAATTGTTGTTTCTGACTCATAAAAAACTTTAAAATAAGACATTTAAAAATAATACATTTGATCACTTGGCCAATTATGTACATTAATTAGTACTAAGAGGGACGCAGTCCAATCATTACAGATTGCAAATAGTTCAACGTTGAATAGCCATGCAAGGCTGCCTTTGTCCGATAATAACGAGTACATATACAAAATCAATAAAATCGCTTCACCTGTTACTGATTCTGTTACCATGTCCGCATCGAAAGTGGAGCACATGGATCTACGCAGTATGAAGACATCTCTTGACACGAAAAACTGTTGTCAGATAATTCCTCAACCCAACTGGCTTGCGTAGTGAACATATAAATATTCTGACACTCCTTCCTCCACACGGAGTTTCGAATTTCCCAGATATTTTATTAATATCCACCAAAAACGTAGGAGAAGTAGCGTGCTTAGTTTATACAACAGATCAGCTTGTCAGGAATCATTTTTGAGAATCCCTTTCAATAAGATAATCAGTTTATCTATATTGGTTTCAAATGATATGTCACCTAAAAATCTTTAGATCAGCATTTGAGATATAAATATATGAATTTTCGATCCCAATTTTCAAACTTTTTTGAAACTACGTATATATTTTAGAATAATATAATATGCAGTTTATATACAGTTGATGAAATGGTAGAAAAATCGACGGATACCGAAGGGCTCTACTTATCGGATTTAAAATATTCTACAACAACAAAAAAAAATACTATATTAATATGAGATTGCATCTCAGAACTGAAAATAATACGGTATAACTTAGCATTATACTTATATAAATTTATGATCAAATTAAAGATAATTCACAATGGACCAAACATGGATCTTATACGATATGATTCACGAAATCGCAAAAAATACTTCCCTAACCAATGATTAAAATATCGTATACCAGGAATTGTAATGTAAAAAAAAAATATTTCACAACATTAGAACAGATTTACAATTCGCGACTCCTTGTTTTTTGTCAAGGGTGCACCAAACGTCACCGCACGCCTCTGGCAGTAAACATAGAGATATAATAATATATTATACAGGATCAGTACAATACATTATTTTAAATTGAACGAATTTATGGTCATTTACTTGTAAATTTATCCATCTAAAATCAATAGCATTATATGTATATATATGTAATTCATTCAAATATTTTGATCGATACACCTCCTTCCCACAAAAATCGGTTATCCGGGTAAATGTTTGATTGCAAATAATAAAAAAATATCCGAACAAGAAATTCGACTTCGCGTGTCGCCCAAGACTTCAATCTCTAATAAGAGCAGTGCAGTTTTTCAAACTGTAGGTTACCTTCCCTCTTGACCAGAGAAGTGAATATCGGCCAAGTTAGTGGAACAATTTTATAAAATACACTTGGACCTCGTATAACACGTTCAAATGGTTCCAGTAATACGTCGTGTAGTACAAGTCCGTGTTATACGAAGTTTGAAAAGTTCGTACAAAATTAGGGTATGCGTTCTAAAAAAAAATACCGAAATTCAATAATATCCTTTATTTTTTCCAATATATAAAATATATTTAAGTATATATTTCCAATACTTAGATAACATAGATCAGACATCCTATGACTTACATTCCTATTTCTCCATCAATTGTCCTCGACTCCTTTTTTAGATCAGTTTAGTTTTTACTATCGGAACTCTTGGAAATTTTTGGATCTAACATTTTAAAACTGTGTAATAAACGTTTGTCTACTTTTAGCATGTAAATCTTTATGTATGTTATGATAGGTGCTAAGCATTTCCCTTTTGAACTTCTTCTATTATAGGATCATTTTCTATAAAATAATACTACTACCGGCCACATTTTTTGATGGCAAGCATTTAATACATTCGCTGCGACATGTATGTATTAGTATGGTGTATTGACGCCCCAGGGGCGTCTTTAGCAGCGAACGTGTTAATATGGATTAACGTGGAAACACGTAATAATATCAGAAATATTTCACTCATCGCGGCATGAGTTCGAGTACATTTTAGGTATAAAAACTAGGTTAGTATACATATACTTGAAATGAATATTCTCGTCAAGTTTATTCAAATATTTTAAATGCGTATAGCAATGACATCTTCATCAGAGAATAAAATAAAAATGTATATCGGGTATTAAAAAGTGTGTGCGCAATTATTTTAATAACCCACACATTACACTGGTTTCAATTTGAAATTTCTGAAAACGCGTGAGGTTCATCAAATGGGGGGAGTCACTACAAAACGATTGAAAAACTCTGATGAGATGTCTGTTGACGTATTAAAATATGCCGGACCACAGACTCCTAGGCAAGAAATGACATCAATTAATTTCGGGGCGTGTGTCCAATGGGAAACAGATAGAAGCGAAACAAAACGTCATATTTATGTTTTTGTGAACACCAACAGCGTTACAAATTTCGCGATAACTACGAAGCTCGTACGTAGAATATTATAATCGACATAATTTACCTAGACTTGAGAACCAACAGGTGTTATTAGCTATCCTACGGGGGAGATAGGAGTAGGAACATTTCATAACTGAGCCGTACATGAAAAATAATAATTATAATCATAATGATTAGAAGCCGAGATAAAAAAATATAATGAATAATTTAGGTAAACAAAGCGGGTAAAACCGATCGATAGTTTAGTTTCCACGTATACTCATAAGAGTATATCTATAAAGATAAATGTAAAAAACTAATAATAGACGATTTGAAAAAAGTCTTGATGTTTTATTTTTTATAGTGGCATTTCGTTACTACAACCATGGAGTCTACTCTCCACGGTTTTTATTCGCGAACGACTATATCTTATTAAAAGTAAATACTTATCATCGCATACACCCGTGTCAAAATGATGAAAATGTAATTGGTTCATATTACGACGTTGATCAATATTTAGACCAAATTTTTCACAGTACTAATGATCGCTATCATTTTGGCTTTGTAACAAAAACGATTGACGACAGTCAAAAACATTCATAGTCTACACACGATACACGTATTTCCGACAAAGGCCAGATAGACACTCACAAGGATATCGGAAATATCGTATTGAGTTCTTATCTCATTTTGGCTCAAATATTTTGTTTTACTGAAATCAATACTTCGTTAAATCGAGGTTTTGTTTTGTTCATATTGTATGATATGTTTGTTCGGGACAGCACAAAATATTATTTACACTGAAAATTTCGTTACTTCAGTATTCGTTATAAAGAGATTTGACCTTAAGTATATAATTTGGATATACATTGAAATTATTTGTTAATAATAAACACAAATGAGAATCAGATAGCAAATGTTATTAGTATAATTGAATCATACAATTATTGTGATCTCGTTCAATGAAACAATAATATAATAAATGTTTACGTACACTGCGTCGCATTTGATTCCAATGGTCTCATTCAATGCAAGAATGATGTCATATAGCAGAAATATGTTTCCTTAGTTGCAATAAAAACATTATGAGTCATATTTGAGCACGGCTAAAACTAGTTGGCACATCACCAGTGAGCTGTCAGCGATTTATATATCACAGTTTTTAAAAAATAACAAGATAATAATATATATTTTTGCACTGTGGTTTTAATTACAAAAAGATTAATAAAAATATTACAAACAGGTATATTTTTGTTATTCAGATAAAATTACAACACCAAGTGCAAGAAAAAGACCTTGTTAGAATATAAACATTTAGAAATTCAAGATAAACTAATGAATGATACATGAAATACTTATTATAAATTTACGTATTCAACTATATTTTAATTTTCATAGATAAATAATCAGAATAAAATGAATGGCCTTGTTTTTATTCAATAATTATCTTTTCATTTTGTAAAGACATTTTACGTTCAGTTTCAAATACAAAAATCAATTCGTTCCAAATATTTGCTATGAGGCTAGTGTACAAATGGTATTTCCCTAGAGCTAGGAAATTATGGCGCAAACATGATAAGCCGCATTTTCAAAATTCAAATGAACGCTGGTCTGCTACCATGAAATCGAATATGGCTTACAATCCTTGCGACTGGAATACCTGCCTGACCTTCTGAATGTTCCGATGCGGGTGAACATAATAACTATGCATTCTCATTTAAAGATTCGACACAATACGGAGTACATCACCTGTTCCAACTTTTTTTATTGTTTGTATACCGACTGAATTTATCTCAATGGCTCTTTCTTTACAAATTCCAATAGTATCTTCACGAATAGCAATATTACAGTAAGAATTGATCTTAGCCCTATAAATACAATAACATTTTTAAATATGACATTGGAGAAAGTAATTAAGTAAGTCTGTTCACTTCAAATCAGTTTTCCCGTAAAAATAAATCGCACTGTTCTAAGCCACAAAAAATATTTGATTGACAAAATTGTATTTTCGATCAAAGCCCTGGACGTGTCGGTTGATTTCGTGTGACCATCGGTGCGTGATCGATTTCAAAAATATTTTTTTATAAACAATTTCACACTTGAGTCGGTAAGAGAGACGAATACCGAAGTCTAAGCTAGTATCTATAACGCGATACAAAATATTAAAATGACGGTGTTCATAGTTTATTACTACACCAACTTTATGCTTATCCCCTGTGAGACGTCGAGGTTCCGTGGCCCACGTGTATCGAGAAAACATTCGAGTCAATTTAGATCGAGAAGTGTTTTTCCTTTTTCGAATATTATAAAGACAACGTTGCCATGTAAGTAAGAAACGAAATCTAATGCGCCCCGTTAAAAAGGATGTCAATAGAGCTGATAGCGAGAATAGCTACGTCATTGACTGCTCATTTATTTATTATAAATTTTTCCGCAGCAGTTAAAATGAATAGCGTTCGTGAGCCATAGCTAAGACAAATTAAGCTATAATTTAGCTCAGCACAAAGCCAGCCAGAGATCTCAAAATCAGGTGTAAAAGATTACGAACAGAAGTAATGAGAAATTCAACTCATATTCTCAAAATATTTTTAGGAATAACCATGCCCACCATCATCTTTGTGACAGTGGATAGGACAACGTAAACTTTGTGATTTTGCAAACAAAATGCAACAAAAAATTATCATTAACCAACAGTATTGAAAACTGTTTTGCATTACAAATTTATAAATATGAGATATGTACCTACTTGATGAAATAATGCTCGCCTACATACCGCCGATTGTCGAATGGTGACAAATTGATACGTTGTAATAAAATAATAATCCACTTGCAAAAATACAGGATCTTTCGTAATGCATATTAAAATAAAAAAGATCATTTTTTTTTATAATATATAATTGGTTCACATATACATAAAAGACAGTGCAAAGCGGTGACTTTTCAACCAAGGCTTACTGTCCAAAAAAAAGACGAAAAATAATGAACAAACAAATCTGGAAGGCCGTACTAAAATAAAAAAAATAGGAGGACGAGACCTAGAGAAAAAATTAACTAGAAAAGGGCGCAAACCAAAAAAGTTTGGAAGTCTATGAGATAAAGCATTGGGTCAACAACCTTTTGTTGTAAGAGGACCAAAAATAAATATAGCGTGGGGATTAGTGCGGGCATTGTGTAAGCGGCGGCAAAAATAATCATATCAACACAAATTTTCCAAAAGTACGAAACATGCCGGCATCTGAGAGAAACACACGGTCCTGGTTCCAAGCTTCCTTTATGGCTCTCAAAATAATTCTAAAACTATGTGCTACTCATATTTGGCTCTTCTGACTCAAGAGTTTGGCTTCCATTATTGTTTTAAAATTAAATTGAATTAAAGTTGAATTATCCTTTTGATGATCAATCCGTTTAATTATACATATGCATATTTATATAAAATGAATGACGTGTACAGATAACTACATACCCAACTGGGGATTGCATGTCACACAATCATTGACACACAACAGACATACACGCGTGTCTTAAATGGCTACTATACAACCTTCGATCATGTTTAAACAATTAAATGCTATTTTATTTCATAATAAATTGTCCTTAACCGTGATATTTATAATGAAAAGGATACTCCTGTCCGTACTTGAAACTACGAATTAGGCCGGCGCCACGATAGAAGAGCGACAGCAGCAAAGCGTCGGCAACAAAGATGAAAAATAGCTATAAATAAGTGAGTGAGCAAGTCGTTGTGACGACAACGTATTGTCGCGCTGCCGAACTTGTTCGCTTGTTCACTCACCTATTTATAGCTATTTTGTATCTCTGTTACCGACGCTCTGGTGCTTTCGCTTTGTAGCCGCGGCAACTATCGTATCCACGGCCTTACACTAATTACGATTGGAAAGAAATAAATATGTAACTACTAAGCCACATTAGAGGGTAAATCTTTGATTATATGTCTATAACAAGCAAGCTTAGTTTGTTACCTTGAATTCGCACATTTTTTTCATGGAAAGAAATTTATTGTTCAAATATGAGACATTATTTAACAATTTAACTATGAATCACAACGCATGGACATGATGACTACATCGGAACGATATCTTATCTATCGTGTTTTAATTAATTAGTTAAACCTTTCAGCATTTATTATTTTTATTATCTATGACAATAAATTAGTAATTCGCAGAAAGTTCTATTTAATCTCGTGAAACACCAATGTTTTTTCAATTCAAAATCTCAAACTAAACAAAAAAAAAAAAGATATAAATTAAGCAGGCCGCAAGAACATTATCAACACTGTTCATATTTCTGAAACGCTTCGGATGACATCTACACCAGCGTTTCTCAACCTAGATCCATATGGTTCACAGAGACTTTCAAGGGAGGCACAGAGTAAAAATTACTTTTTGGAAAGGCAAACCAAACTCTAAGGGAGGCGCGCACTGGTGGAATAAATTGAACATACATAAATTACGCGGCCTAAAAAAAACAAATTATGTTCCATATATTACAAAAAAAAAATCTCGATCAAAGATAGGAAATGAAGGCACAGAATTTTGTTAAACTAAAAACGGGACCACGGTCCAAAAAAAGAAAAGGAGAAATTTTCTTGAGAGAGTGCAATCGACAAATGTTCCTCAATGAGATTCTACTAAATATGACATTATTTCACAATTCATAATAATATTGAATATAAGACGTATGTATACACCACTTATGCGTGGGATGTAATGATGTTTTTAACGTTGCGTCCAATGAAGGCGTAAGCAATTTTACTGACCCACTGGCAGATTAGTTCATTTCCTTCAATCAAGAAACTGAGAGAACTAACTTGAAAATGTATGTAGGTACGGTGTGACGTAATCGACAGTGTTATTTCTGAAATTACATAACATGCGAGTGACTACTGAGTCGTGAACAGTGAACACAGCCATTGAACGTTCCGAACGTCGAGAAAAGGGCAGATTCCAATCCAGAATATTTCTCAAGGTCATAATAATTGTATTGATTTTCACATCCCACAATTATTATTATGATAATATCATAGTGATTTTTCATTTTTATATAACCGTTATAACCAAATAACCAATTGACATTAATTAATTCATGCATCAACCTAATATATCAAACTGCATGCGAAGAACAATTCTGGACGAATGTATAGTAGAAATTTCTACATCCGTACAAAAAGTTTTGTTCTTAATTTCTACCTTCGGGCGTAGCGGAAAGTGAAAATTGACTATCTCAAGATACTGCGAAACGTATTCCGAACAAAAAAACACAAAATTTCGGAATTAGAAAAAAATATGAAATTTTGAATTTGAAAAATGTTTAATTACTAATTCCGATTTTTTTTTATTTTTATCGAAATTTGCAATCTCTCAAGTGAGAGTGAATATAATCATCCTAGTCTCTAAATTTCTTTTTACGAGACCGAAACTAGTTGACGACATTAAAATTCTCCATCATACGAGCAGCTTTATTTCCAGCAGAGTGGGTGTACTCTTGAATAATGTAAGCTGCCTGTCAATTTGAATATTGACAGCGTCAAATGACCAAGGGCCGCACAAAGAAGCGACCGAGTGACGTTTTGCAATCGATATTGGGATAATGAACGAGACGAAGCGACGCCCTCTCGCTAAACGAATACAGAAAATATAATATGCTGGGGAGAAGATAACCATTTCCAGTCGATTGTCAACAAGCATATTACTGACGGTAATAACTTGATTATTATCAGTACTTGCGTATCTCCACGTGTATATACTAACTGATACCCACAACATTTAAAATTGCTCTGGTTCATAAATTATTTTACAATATATATATATATATATCTTATATTCTGTGCAACAAAAAATCTAAACCTATTCGCCGCTTAGGAAATACATTACAGTTTTGTGGTTAGCATTCGTATGCAAAAGTTTCTGAGGTAATAATATAGTTTTTCAAGTGCCAATTTAAACCATAATATTGTGATGAGATGTTAACTCGAAAAATCAGACATAAATAGAACCGACTTTAGCAGTGTAATGTGTTAAGTGTTTATTTCCAGTGTCAATAAAAAAAAACATTTAGAAAATCATATTTTTGTATAACGGTCTTTCGTCTTTAATGGACACCCTCTCACGCGCATTAGTTCGTTATATTGAGGCTCTACTGTACATTGATAATATAAGTTTACTACCACGTATAAGCCAGTTAGTTAAAAATACATTTATTGGCGCTTTCAGTTGAACGCCATCGCTCCGGTAGTGAATCACGTAGAATTAGTTGGTCATTCAAATTTTTAAATTGACCGACAGGTTGCTTGCAATCGGTTAACCCTTTACGCTCCTCAATAGATTGTATTTTGCGTTCTACCAGCTCCGCAATTTTCTAACTAAATGTATAATATCGAGTCAGGCTCGACATAGGAGCTACGGGTAAGATATGGAATGTCGAGTCCAGCTCGACATAGGAAGCCAAAGGGTCAAGTCAATACCTCATAAATCATCACCACCAGAGGCGAGCAAGACTCACTTTACAAGTAGACCGACGATATTATTACTATGTATTATATCTACTTAATTAATATTTTCGACTGATGGTGCTTGATGGAAATTTATTATATCTACATTAAACCTGTGAAACGTACGGGTCGCATGCGGCCCTCGTGCAGTGCAGTAAATATAACCTACATAACTACATACCTAACAAACAGGAGAAACTTTTTAGTGCCTTTTTATCCTAGAATATTGTGTGTGCTTATATAAATTATTATAGGGTAAATAATCGTGTGCAAAACGAAAACAACTAGCTAGGTACACATGTAAATACACGAACGAGTATGTATTTAGCTGGACACATTTTCAACAGTCACACGCTGCAAGCAAAATTTAAAGGTTAATTGATTTACACTCAGTTATATTAATAGTTGGTTGTTAAAGATCCAACAAGTGAGCCATTACGGCGATTCTAACCAAGGCAGCAACAAGACAGTAACTAACGAACCGGTGCTATGCTTAGTAGATAAACCTATATAATTATTTATAACGCTTGCAGGTCAAACTCCACGAGACATTGAAATGCACTCTCGTGTAACCAAATTCCTTGGAACAATTCTATTAGGGGCTATTCGTTTGTTGCGGTCGTAACTTCGTTCAAATAATGTCGAATTCAAATCCCGGTGAGCATAGCACGTCCGTCGTCTTAATTCGAACCAAGTGGATTCATATCAATAATGCTGTATTTAATCACTCCCTCTACTTTCGCGCGCAGATAAGGTCAAGCAATACTCTGAAAAAAATGTCAATTTAAGTTTCTACCGCCCAGTCTGTGAATGTGATGCATATGTATTACTGCAACGTAGAAGATTTATCACAGTTTTTCTTCAATATCCGTTCCCTAAGTGGAGCATATGAAAACCACGTGCCGTCTGCTAGAATCCCTGTCGCCCGCCAGTATTCTTGCGTCCTCCCAGGTCATACCGTCTCGTTTAATGCGCGATACGCAAGTCCACGATGACTACTGCACCAAGATAATAATATTATATTAAAATCTTAATATATACATTACAATAACTAGTGCTTCCTAAACTGTATCATGCGACGCCCCCATAAATTAGATAACAACAATCTGCGGTCCCCGAAATATAGGTTCTTATAGATCTAAAATAATGAGTTGAATCCAGCGAGTAAAGACAAAATATTCCATAAACAATTTTAATGGGTTGATTTCTGAGAGCAAAAAAAAACAAGTAACCCTAAATATCATTTCAGTGGGTTGAAGTCTGCGAACAAAAAATAAAAAAAACGAGAATTCCAAATAACATTCAATTACATTCAGCTAGCAAAATAAAATCTTAAAAAAGTTCGCGGCCCCAGTTTGGGAAGCTCTGCATTAAACGAGTAAGCTCGAGTATTAACAAACATGGCGGATTCCTTTGTTCTTTACAAAATGTGTGAAAATAGGATAGCGTCACCGTTAACCGTGACTGGAAGCCATTCTTTTTGTTGTGTTATAATATGGAGGGACCACATGATGTATGGACGTACAGTGTACTTGGTGGTGTACGTATATAAACACATGTAAATAAATTAATGTGAAGTGTACGAACATACGACAATTGTTTTAAATCCGCAAGATGCACGAGTGTCATCGCGGTACGAACTGTCGTGTCCATTTAGCGCAACCAAACGATTTTCCAGAAAGTCAAGATTCGAAGTTGAATTTATAGCGCTTGTTGTGGACGTTGTGGTGTACATTATATTCTATTCTCTACTCCAGTGCTCCGCACCCGGTGTGCCGCGAGACGATGCTGGATATGTTGTTGCGCATTTCTCCACTATAAGAAAAACATGAGAAATGCCACCAATATAACGTAATATAATATACGCATAGTCTAAATACAATACAATTTTTCATAGATTATTTAAATCCTACAACACTATAAGATGGAATTCCGATAATATATCTGGAAATATTGAACGATTCACTATAAACGAAAGAATGAATAATATTAGAATGATAACAACATACGAGGTCATTTTTAATTATTAAAACCAATAATTTTCCTCAAACTAATTGCGTCGATTACACTAATGTTTAGTATAAATGTATTAGTCCTGCAGAGAATTTCGTATTTTTATTTTATTTATCATGTCCATAATTATTTGCCGTTTTTCATAATAATTGCAGACTCCTACGCGCGAAACAGTATCTTATTTGTGACGCAGAGAACAATAAATTGTCATATCCTATAATTTCAATAAAACACTCATAGGAAAGAACGTTATAGAAAACGTTAGTTACGAAGTTTTAGTTTAAAAACAACTCACCGCAATAAGTGTTCGGTAACGTCCATTAATAACCTGTGGTCTCAGAACGTACCGATAATTTTCTCTATGTATCCGGGAACAGAATATAACGCACTTCCGTAATAATTACCACTAAACGACAAGTGCGTCTTTTCTGGTAAAAGTTAAATCAGTGGTAAAATAAAATATTCGGCTGACGGATGACATGTCGGCGGCTTGTGGACTGCCATTAATAACTATTCAAAATATTATATTTATAAACACGTTTTGCATTAGGCATGAATGAGAAATCGACTCTAGTTTCCATTCAAACGTTGTTTTTCTTAGAACCTTGGCATAGAAGATATTGTATAATATATTCATTGTAATGCACACGATACTGATTTAAATATTAGATTTAACGCTGTTACTCCATATATTACCCCGTGCAAGGATGAGGTGGTAGTGACGATTCATAATTATGTGTATTTATATATTATAAGTGTTCACCACAGTCAAAATAAAGCGACGAACAAAGTTGAAAGTATTTTCGTCAGACCTTGCATACAGATGGTAATTTACACGCACATTTATATTTTTATAAATTCAGTCATTTGAACGTCAAAATTTGTATGTACCTGTGTATTTGTTTTATTAAATAAATGTACACTATTTCATGTGTTATAATATCTCTGTTTTAGGGGGTCAATAAAATGATATTAATGATATGTATGCATGCAATTTTATGAAAAATATTTATTTGACAAGCGATCGTCTCTGGTTGTCCCTGATAGTCTTGAGATCTCTTGTCATGGTTCGTGTGCATTATTTGTTATTTTCAATAGTTTCTTTGCTACTATATCACATACAGACAAACAGTACAGTTCGACCAATGCCAGAAGTATAATATGTATATCATTTAGAATTTCCGCAAAAACATAACTGAATAACCCAATTATTGAGTACAATAAATCCATTGATCCTCAGTTATTCGAAACCAGAAAAGTAGATAGATAGGCGACTGGATGCGATGATAAGCGACCACACCCGCTAGTGGTATTTATTTACCCAATTCGCGTAAGCTGGCAAACAAGCCTGACATAACATGTGGTTTAGCTTGTATAGCTTTAAAATTTTAAAAAGGCCTAGGCGCCATGATTGTAATCTAAGCTAATATATAACGTAATGCCAATTGTTTGATATAGTTTGCATCCAACACGTGTTTTTTCTTTTTAATAGTGAATGTATTCTTAAAGCAGTATATCGTCGACATTTCATTGCAATCTGCAAATAATGTGGATTTTGGCAATCCCCGTTAGTATCTCCACCACTGCCTCGTTATTGAACATACTCATTTTATCTATCTCTTAAGATTCCTTTCCTACACAGTCCAGCAAATTTAATCTCCCGATCCTATTTTTAAAAGCTTTTAATTATTGAGGCCCATGGCGTTGAAACCTGCTGAATGGTAAGGCAACTATGAAAACGAGCAAATTGGGATGATTTACGGACAAAAATACGTTGAAGAAACGCACATCCCTAGAATATGTATATCAATCGTCGATATATAGCTGATTTTGTTTATAAAACTCCTCGTAATGAAATCATCCGTGGCTTAGCGTGTTAACCGACGATCATTAATCCTCCCGTCGATGTAACGCTACGGCGTGATGGTGTCACTCTCGTTGAGGGTCACGCCAACCAACGCTATAATCCCTCATGAAAATGATACATCCATAGCAGATCCGCAAAATCGCGGCCGATTATTACGCTACTAATTGCACCTTATACACTCCGGAATACTATGTCTATCTATACATTAGGTTCGTATAACGAATAACACAGTATTACTTGGACGAACAATTTAATCGACACCCTCAGAACAAAATATCAAGCCGTACTGAAATAAAATTGTGTTCTTACTTTTGTATAACTATTAAATTTTATTTATTCTGCTTTTTTTTGGCGTGAAACTGAAGCAACATACAGTTGCGCAAATGTTCTTTCGAGGACACGTCTCGATCATTTTATAGGGACACGTAAAAAAAAATCTGTGCAAAACGAAGACTGGAGACTTCTCACGACACAAAAAATATTCAAACACGACTTTCTTAGACAAAAGACTAAAGAAAACTAATCTGAAACTATGCTTTCCGAAAATGCGACATAACATTTGGGTCCATCTATAATAATATAAGTAAGTGTTATGCATTGCTTGCCCAATTAATAAATGTTGCTGTTCAAAAACTCGCGGGTGATAGGTTACCAACCGCTGATCTGGAATCTAGAATGTGGTGCTTTATTTAATTTAATAGCTGTACAATACATACGCAGTCCAAGTCAACACATTTAAAGAAACAATCTGAATATAACTACGTCTTTATAGTGGTATAAACATCACTGATAAACAAATACATATTATAAGGAATAAATGGATGGACCATCTTTAATCGTGGGTTCCCAACAGAGAGAATACGTTTCCCACTATCGAAGTAAATTAAGATGTATTGCTTTAGGCCGCGGGGAAGATGGCAGAGGAGCGAGCGACGGCTTCAAAGTGACCGTAACAGAGATGCAGAATAACAATAGGTGAGTGAGCAAGTTCGGCAGCGCGTCAGGGTGCGTCCAGGTTGAGCAATGAATAAGCGAACGAAGGCTTATTTTGTAC
>JAGVSQ010008135.1:0-14658 GCA_022683975.1 Rhyacophila evoluta
ATCGAAATTTGCTGATATTTATCAAAAATCGCCGGTATTTGGGGTATCAAAATTGTGAAATTCTTGCGGTATGTATAGTGTTAATGGTGTATTGAGATTAACTAATTTTAACAGTGTCAACATTTAATGGTCAAGCCTCCTAGATATTTTTGTAAATCAACAAAAGTACTTAAGGAGCATTATCATTATCGTAGTAGTGGCTTAACATCAATCTTTTGTATATTTATAGCAACGTCATCCTACTGTAGACATTTGGCTGTATTTGCGAGACACATCACTCTACTTCAAGAATTATATTGATCGTGGATTGAAGCAAGTGGAAGACGAGAGAGAAATGGGTCTGGGGGAGGCTCCTGCCCCTCTACCTCTTGCCAACATCCCTCTCTCTGCAATGGCCATTTCTCATAATAATATTCCTTCCTCCGGTTAGTTTCATTTCACAGCAATTAGTCTCTTCTCATTCTTAAGCCTGATACGGAATATGCTATTGTGTTAATCGAGTAATGTAGTAAAATTAGCTAGTTAACTCAATAGACTTGGTTCTAATTTTTCGGTAGAGTAGCAGCTCCCATCGCTTCCTAGCAAAACTACCAAATAACTGACAAGACATGTCAGAACATGTTATCTTGAGTCATATTCATAAGTTGTCAAATAAAGCTAATAACTTATTTATTTTTACTGAGTTACACATTACTCTATTATCTGGACAAGCTGCTCAATAATGTGCTGTGTTCAGACACTTTTCTATTACTACAATGTATAGTGGTTATTAGGTCACTCACCGCTGAACTAACAACTGCTTGCGTACTTTACCTGGTTTTACGTGTCCATTGATTTGTCCAAAGTGAAGATGATTTTAAAACTTTTTTATTTTAAAGAAAAATGATATATGCAAAGTAAAAACAATTTGAAAATAAATGTCAAAAATGTAATTCATTTCAATTTTAAAAAAAGGTGGTCATATTTATATACTTATTGCATTTGTAAACCTTGCAATGTTGACAGATGCGGATGGAGCATCATCAAAGGGGGCAGTTTATTATACGGACAGACTGCGTGCACTAAGGGTAAATATGATGCTTTATGTCAAATGACGTTTAAAACTTTAAAGTTTTTCTTTTTTCATAGGATATATGTGTTATTAGTACTAGAACTGCAAGCGTTACAAAACAATTCTCATCAATGTTAAAATTTTTCAAATGATAAAAAATGTTATGTACTACAATAAAGTCACTTTGTTGATTTGGATTTTGGTGGCTGAAAAGTCCAAATCAATAAAATTGCAGGTGTTAAGTCCGGTATGACGGTTTACTTGGATACCATATTTAGTGATAGAAATATATTTCATTTGGATTCTTTAGTTTCCCAAAGTATTCTTTAAGATGTTGAGGCGAATAGTTAAACCTAATAAATTTAAATTATTTTTAGTAGCCATTCTTAGAGCATGATTTTTATTGAGAATAAAGAGATCTTCTGTTGTCAACTTAGGTTCTGTCTATAAAACCACTCTGCGTTCCAACTACTTTTAAAAACTATTGAGTGAGTTGTACATTGTACAATGGTGACCACGCTAATTTTCAATTTTATCTGGCACCAGGCAAAGATAGGCATGGGCGCTGAATCAGCATCGAATTCTCAACCCCGAACACCTATCATAGACAACCGAACATTAGCCGATTCCATAGATGAAAATGGGAAACAAAATATAGACCCCAAATTTGATGTAAGTTTTTATTTAGTTTATTATTTTATTTTTATCTAGTCGTGTAGTTAAGTAGATTATGTATTCTTTTTTCTTATCATTTTATTCAATACAATAATTTGGTGGTAATGGTGTAATATTATGGGTTTAT
Organism: Rhyacophila evoluta; assembly: GCA_022683975.1. Lineage (NCBI taxonomy): Eukaryota > Metazoa > Arthropoda > Insecta > Trichoptera > Rhyacophilidae > Rhyacophila > Rhyacophila evoluta. The sequence goes on from JAGVSQ010008135.1 coordinate 1,854, forward strand.
TATAAAAATAGTTCATTCATAGTTATGTCTACTGTTTCAAGTCACAGTGTGAAATTTGACCTAGCTAAATAATTTAACAAAATAGAATAGTTGACATCTTTCTTTGACCAACTTAAATCCCTAATGAATTAAAAATTCCATTTTAATTTGCACTTTTAGTTTTCAGGTTTAATTAATGCTCCTGTAATACTATTAAACATATATTTTCTTCTCTTTTTTAAATACTGCCCCTCAACATTCCAAAGTCGGAATTTGGTTAAAAGTGCATCTTATAATGCGGGCCTGGTGAGTTGATTTCTAAAAATCACCAAATATTTAGCCAGCGGTATGGTTTATAATCAAGAATACAAAAATATAATTAATAATCTAATGTGTTTCAAATATGTTATTATTTAAATTTTTTTCAGCTGCCTTCACTGCATCCCCAGTCAGCAAGACGTGAACCACAGATGGACTCAATTCGACAAAGACTACAACACATTAAGAGTTCTAACAGATAAAATTATCACATCTATATTTGCAGCCACTATGTCCTATTCCTCTGTTAACATTATCTCATTCCCTCCATGCATCGTGGAGCTTGTAAAAGAATTACCACACTGGAAACTCAGTGCATGGCGGATGATACTAAGTTATTATCCAAAGTAAAGCGAAAACAATAATTTTAAATAATCGTATACAAGTTTAGTTTCAAATTTAATATTATATATCCCAATTTGTTAATCAAAATATTGTTACTGTGTCTTTCCAAGTAATCTGTATTTATAAAAAAAAGTAATATCCCATCTGCAGTTGACAAAATACTCATAACCTATATGAGCATTCTTAGTAAATTGAATGTTCCTTGTTCGTGGTTGCTTAAAAAAATGATTTAAGCGAATTTTTCGGTGTATTCATTCACTTAATAATCCTGATCCATTAGTTGTTCATCAATTATGTTGTAAGGTGCAGAAATATTTTGTTGGCTTAGTATTTAGTACTTTTTCTGAGATATAGAAATGTTATTTAGTATAATATTTCATATGTAACTTAATCCACTTAGTTATCCATTAAACTACTGTGGAATTTTAAAATTGCAATGTAACCTGAGATTCATTATACTAATTAAGATTCTCTTCACATGGATTCACAGGAAATAATATATTTATAAAGTACAATATTTGAAAATAAAAATTCACAAAAAAACATTTTCATACTCTTTACAGGGCAGCATTTATTACAAATTTAATATCGAGCATTGAGCAAATAAATCATGAAAAATAAATGGAAAAGGTATTAAAAAGAATGGTTTTTTTTTGTCAAGAATTTCTTTTGATATATTTGTATCAAGATTTGTTCTCTTCAATGCTTTTTTGTCATTGAATCGTCAACAGAATATCAGTCACATTTTCTGAATGAGAATGTGAATTTGTATGGAATTGTGAATCTGGTTCATTTGGCAGTATCGGTTTTAATTGAAATTGCTTGGCAAGTACTTCATTCAACGTGTTATTTAAATAATCCATTGCTGGACAATGGAGGAACGCCAAAGAACCCATAATGGATGATGAATTTACTACCTTTGGCTAAGTTAAGTAACTTGCGACTTTACACATATTGGAATCAATCAGTTATCAGCAATACCAATTTTGAATAAAAACAAAGATATTTTTGCTTTGGAAATATTATGTAAAAAAAGAATAAAAGTTCAATAAAATGGTTTGTCGCAAAGAATTAACGTTCAACAGAAATAGTTATAGCTTCTCATGCTAATTTTTACAACTGCAGCTATATTCCATTTCGCCAGCTGTGCTGTCCCAAATGGTGAAGAGGAGATGATTTTTTCTTTATATAGAAATCCTGATAAACATAATGTGTAGATTGTTATCTCAGTTGGATTACTATGTATCATACAGTTTTTATTCTAACGATCGATAGATATTTACAATTTGATGAAACTGATGTTTCCTTCAGGTTATCACGTGCCTCAATTGATTGGAATTAAATTCACAAAATTGAATAATAGATATTATATAAATGATTTTGTTTGCTTAAAGATATTTTATGCTCTCGATACCCAAATGCTTAAAGAATATTTGATGTTAATGTTTATATATGTTTGTTGTAAGTCCTATGATAACCTTTAAGGCAATTTGCAGATTCTTAAACATTAAGCTGCTTTGAATGTTACAAATATGAAGTCCTAAATTGACCATTTACATTATGTATTTATACAGTCTCCATCTCGACTGAATAAGTAGTGAAGAACATTGACACTGATGAAAAACATTCTTGACTACAGGTTGCAAGTTTGGAATATAAATAACATGTTTTTCCATTTGGATCCAGGACTCGAGTTGTATAGTTTCGAGTGAATGGCTAATGCATTTCTATTTTGAATAGGGATTTCAATAAATAGATCAGTTGGATTAATAATAAATTCCCATTTAATACAAATTGTAAATGTCTTTGGGACAAAATTAATTATTACGTTGAATAAGCAGTTTGATATTTTATTTATCATTTATCAGGGGAGTTAAATTAATATTTTACCTTATATCCTATTTAAGAATATTATTGATCATATTTTATGATTATGTCTAATAGAAATCAATGGTATTATTTTTTTGGTAAAATTGTGAAAAATTTGTATTACATGAATAGATTTTTTACAACAACTTATGAAGAAGACAATTCTGTTTTACATCGCACTAAAGGTTTTTAGTAATTAAATTTTCTTGCCAATAAATATTATATTATATACATATATATACTCTCATTAAAAGCATTTCACTTAAATTATTCTTAATTATGTGAGTTAATGATAATAGATTGTAGAACAACTATGTGTTAGGTAGTCGGAAGAGACTAAAATTTAAAAATCAATATTCTTATTCGTAAGTGCATAATAAAAGAAATAATGAAGATCTTCACACTGACTAAACCGTGAAAATGTTTATACGACAGCTGTTAAGGGGCCTAATTCTTTTTTTAATGGATAGTACTTTCATGTAATTAGAAGTCGAGTCTTCCTGATTATGTGGAAACAATACCTTTTCCATTTTGATCGATAATTCAATTTTATTGTAAAATAAAAACCTGACTTGTGTCAGTTATGTCCCGAGTAGACGTACTACAGATTCTTTCTCATTGGAAGATGCCTTAATTCGTAAAATATTGTAAGTAATTTAATCTAACGTAATATACATATAATTATTAATATTAAAATATCCAGATAACTGTATTGTATTTTGTAAAGAATCTCATTTAATGATCTTTAAAAAATATGCAAATGAATTAATTAAATATTGTATTTTATTTGTTTTAATTTTTATCTAGATCTCAAGATAAGTTTTCATTCCATGGCACAGTTTTTTTAATATACTAACTCATAAAATTTATATGTTGGTTCTGTATTTTTATGTGACAATAATTATTGTCGAGTTTGGATGAATTCTAAGTGCAGCACATTTTAAAATATATTAATAATATGTGAAGTAAATATATGAAATGCTTGTAATAGTATTGATTATTGTCAGGATATTTGTAATTCAATAATCCATTCCATCTGATCCGTTGTAAAAAGTAAACACAGAAGCAACATAGTTATGGTAACCTTATGAAAATTTTACAAAAGACTTAAATTTCTGGTCTTTAGTTTACAACACATATTATGCATTTTTTTCTCACGTTTTATGCAAATATTGATTATTGATCGATTGGAAGCGAATAGGCATTTATTATGCAAAAAGGATAATAGTTTTATTCATAATAAAAAATTTGAGCTTAATTTCAAAGGTTAGCAAATATTTAATAGTCTGCCGTGCATAAGATGACAAGCCATTTTTTAAAATTATATACTGAAAATACACTAAAAAATGTCAACATAGCATTAGTTTGCAGTCTTTAACCCTTTGCGCTCCTCAATAGATTGTATTTTGCGTTCTACCAGCTCCGCAATTTTCTAACTAAATGTATAATGTCGAGTCAGGCTCGACATAGGAGCTACGGGTAAGATATGGAATGTCGAGTCCAATTCGACATGAGAGGCCAAAAGGTTAAATTGATATTTTTAAAATACACGGATACAATCATTACTAATTTCATTTTATACTCACTAGTAAGGTAAAAGTCATATCAATACCTAACTTAAAAATTAATGAAAATAATTGATACTTGCTTAGTATTCTACTAATTCTGAAGCACACCATGATATAATATTAGTTCTTTTACACTTTGCGAAGAGATATGAGATAAGATGTATTGTATTTATCGAAGTCAGATTGTTTTTATTTATTTGTATTATTATAATTAATGAAATATTATTGCCAAATCAGGTTAGTTTTTTAATTTCTATTTCAAAAACCATCACAGGTGTTTTGATAGTTCTTATGTTAAGTCACAATCGAGAAAAATTCATTATTGTTGGACAAAATGCTTCATTAAGTTATTTATTGAACTGTATGTTTGTTAATATTTTGTATGATTATGCTTTTTTTAAATAATAGTTATTCTAACATTTCTTACATGACCTTTTTTACTGACTGAAGATTTCTGCAACAAATTTTTTGAAAAGATATCTGGTTTGATTCAATCGTTAAATAACTTTTTGTCTATATTACACGTTATATAAATAATAGCCATATAATAAGACAATGTGGCGTTTTATTCATAAAATTAATATCGTTTCTTTATGTCACCCAGTATCAATTAGTCTTAATATTACTTATAATTCCTATTTTGCCAGCGCAACACTACTTTGGTTCTCATTAACGTTTATTTGGTTGTGCACCCTTGCTTCATGCAATAGAGCCATGCGAATGATACTGTTCTGGATGTAAAGGACTATCTAAAAATAAATTTTTGCTGCTTGATTTGTGTCTCAGTATAAAAATCGACAATATTTCAGAATTATCGCAAGTCGTTTTATATAATGTGAATAAGTTATTTGTTACAAATGTTGTGTGAATGTTAACTTTGAGACTGCAATAAAAATTTCTTTTGAGAAAGATTGATACCCGACTCATTCCAAAGTATCTTTGCAGGTGACATTTCGAAGACTAATTTATAAATTTGAATTTTATGTAAAATAAAAGGAGGAGAGCTTATTTGTATTTGATTATCCTTCTTTAGCATGTTTATTTTATATAATTAACAATAAAACATTAACAAAATTAAAGATGCTTATCATTACTTTTTCCCAGACGTGAAACATGTTTTTTTATAGGAAAGCAACAGCTTCATTCCAACATGATTCTATTTTAATTCCTAGTGTAGACGATATGTCACCATATTTTTGTGTCTTGTGAAAAAGGGTTTCCGAATAAATTTTACAAGAGAAAAAACATAAAATTTATATATAACAATGTAATAAGTAACAAAAACAATATCAACAAGAACATTATATATTAAAAAAAACAAAAAAATTCAGTTCATCCATTGGCAAATTGGTTGAAGAGAGTGACATGTCTTGGATTTCAAATTAATGTATATTTTGCTAATACATCTGATATTGTTAGCAGCCTCCCCGTTTTTATTAAGTATATTGTATTGAGTAAATATAGAATTTAATTTATTATTAATTATTTGGTTTTTGTTTGAGTAATGACAGACGCAATTCTTTTTTATTCACTTTTCCCATTGCATTACGTGGTATTCTGAAATGAAAACAAAAATAAAATTGGTATCGAAGATTTTCTTGCATCACATGCAGTTAACCTAAAGGGAAACAGAAAGAAGTGCCTTCACAATGTTGGTCACTTGATGTTATTAAAAATATCTGCGGGTGTTGAGTATCTATAATTAGTTGAGGAATGGGGGTGGTTGATAGGTGATTTAAGCAGCGTTTTGTTAGGCATATGTTGAGTCGGGAGAGACCATTTCGACTAGATTAGAAACAAGCCGCCCATCATAGATCACAGTACTGCAATGTTGATTTAAATTTGATAACTGGATTAAAATATGTACATCTTTCAATATATATTTGATAGGCTTACTATAATTACTCATAAAAAAGTTTGCAGGGGTAGTATCACATTGAAGTAAATATGCTCTTGTAGTATAATAGGGATTATCTTCACGCAATCACATGTTCCGAAAAATACTCAATAATATTGAAATTATATGAATTTAATATTAGGAGGAATAACTCACTTTGGTAGTATGAACATCAAAGTCGGGACTTGGTATTTTGGTACAAACTGTGCACCCCATTCTTGAAGTTCCTTTAAAGTGAGGGAGGCACCTTTTTTTAATTCAATCACAGCTGCAACCTGTAGATAGTAAAAATAGAAACTAAAATAAGGGGTCTGTGATGAGTATGTTATTTGGATTTAAAAAAAATATTTTCTATGGAATATACTATGAAATGGACTCTTTTTATTTTCTTTTCATTTTTTACAGCTGAAGTGCAATGTAATAACTCACATAAATTAAAGTAAATTTATAAGAAAAACTAATTCACAATTGATTAGTAGTCAAATGCTAACATTTTCTCCCCACGTATGATCTGGTAATCCAAGAACTGCAGCGTCGTTAACAGCAGAATGTCCCAGAACAAGTGTCTCCACATCGAGGGCAGAAATCTTGTAGCCACCCGATTTGATTATATCAATTGAAGTCCTCCCCAAAATTCTCACTCTACCATCATCCAGCATTGCCGTATCACCTGAAATGTAAAATTCTTCATTTTAGATTTAATGTAATTTGTAAATACAATTTAATTTAACATCAATATTCTTGTTGCAAATGCTTAATTGATGGGAGAAAAAGAGATGAGTTAGTAACAACTGAATGTTAGTTTAAATGTTTACATAACAATAATTAATAATATATATGACACACCTGTTCTAAACCAACTGTCTGACGTGAATTCCTTTTTAGTTTGTTCAGGCTTTTGCCAGTATCGAGTGAAAATGCCAGCTCCTTTAACGAAAAGCTCGCCTGACAATTTTTCTTTTTTACTTACATTTTGTTCATATGTGATTGAGCACTGAAAAATAAAAATGTTATTGCATGAACATGTATGCATTTCAAATGTGCGCTTTTATACATAACAGGCATCTCTTAACTATGAAATACTTTCGTTTATTTGTATTGTGTTTCTTGTATTTATGAGCTCAATATGAATTTTAGAATTTGAAGGATTAAAACCATATGTAAAACACTGAATAGTCCATAAAATATGTGCTGCCAGTATAAATTGTAATGATAGGTACCTTTACTTCAGGTAGAGTTGTTGATGCGTCTTCAGTAAATAAATTCTTCACTCTGGTATATGAGTCCGCAGAATGGAATTGCAGGTTTGTTAAGTTTATCTGGAATTCAAATTTTGAATATGAAAGAGCCATCCTTGACCAAAGCCATAAATGTAACTGTCCTAAATTGTGGTTGGGTTAGTATTTTTAAAAATCTAGTCAATTTTATCGCAACACCAAGAATTGGACTTGGCCTACAGTATTTTTTGATATTTTGCAAAAAGTACTTTTTAATAGAAATAATTTCTCATTTTACTTGCAATTTTTCACAGTGATACAAAAAAAATTATTAAATTACTACTATTTTATGGGTCAAAAAATTTCACTTCGGTGCATCATTTTACCATAGATTATTTGCAAATTTATAAAATGACAAATATGATATACAAATATAATGTAATAATACAAACTTCAAGACTTGGCGGTGGTGTCGTCAAGGTAACAAGAGGTTTATCTCCTTGTAGAGGATCTACGCTTGATATACGGACAGACACTCCGGGAAGAGGAATGCCAACAGCTCCAGGAGTTCGTTCTTTCATTGGTTCATAAGGATTGCTCAGAGCCATACCAATTTCTGTCATACCATACCTACAATTTAATATACTTTTATAATTTCATTGAGATTATTCATAACATTTGAGAGAGTCTGATGTTATCCATACACCCTCAAATATAGATGACTAAAAAAATTCTTTTAATTACCTGATTATGATTTTTTTACAATGGGGATAGCTCAAATAATTAATTAGTTAATCTACGACTGTTGAGATGAACATGTTTACAATCATATGATAAGATCATGAAGATAACTATAACCGCTCTGAAAGTGAAGCACATTGCTCACTAGAATGTAAAGACTGATCTTGGCAGATTTTTTTTCAAGAGGATTAATTGCCAGCCTGTTGGGCAATTGTTCATGCATCATTACATTTATAAAATCTTCATGCGACTACAGGATTCAAACCCACGATCTCCAGCATTGAAACTGTGAAGATCTGTCAAAAATAATCAAATCATAAATAAATAAGATCACAATAATTTGTGAGTCATACCGTTCTAGAAGCCGATGTCCTGAAATATCTTCCCACTGCTGAAAAATGGGAGTTGGCAATGGAGCTGATCCGGATATCATAAGACGCATTCTGCTCTTTAAAACACTCCTGGAAATTATGAGTATTCAGAATATTATGAGGATCGGTTATTAGCTATTTATTTAATTAGTTATTTAGATGATAAGATGTAGAAAAGAAAAATTAAACTATAGAAAAATTTTAAAAATATATTTTAGTATAATTAAACAGATTATTATTAAATATTAGAATAAATGAACTTGACGTTTTATGAAATATATCAAGTGAAATATTGAATTCAAATTTAGTTGTGTCAAATGGGACTTACTTTATGTATTCTTTATGCCTGTTATTGGTAGCGAACACTTTTTCATACTCCTGAATGAGTTTGGAATACATAGTCGGCACTCCCATCAGTATGGAAACTCGGTGACTATCCCTTTTCTTCATTCCTAAAAGATGTGACCAAATCTGGCCAAATAATGGATGCAAAATATATGTAGAACCGTTACAGTGATAAATTTATAGAAGATACAATATTTCAGTTTTATATACTTAAATACCTAAACAAATTACAAATCTGACTGTCCCATTAATATATTGTAAAACTTCAAAACTATTGAATACAACCATAATTATTGAATAAAAAAACTTTTATCATCACTCATGCAAAGACATTTGAAATTGAAATCACAAAATACCCATAATCTCAAAATTGTTAATTCTTTAGTAAGTGACTAGGTAAATAAAAATCTACCCATACTATAATTATGTAAATTAAGTATAAAATGTCTTAATATTAACTTCTGTGTTTATATGAGCACTTCAATTGTGCGCAGATGTCTTGTGAGCACTTGTCATGTCTGTGGTTGTCTATCCGTGCACTATTCGTGCGAGCACTTGTCATGTGAGCACTTGTCATGAGAGCAGCTGTCATGCATGCAGTTGTCTGGTTACTAATATTTCATATGTCAAAGAACTTTACGACTTGTCTATATTTTTTCCTTTTGTGAAGTGAACAGTTGTCTCAGAGTTGGTAAGTGCAATTTCTTAATGGAATTGAAATGTTACAAATAATATAGAATACAACACTTACAGTACTTGGGCTGAAAGCTGGCAACATTCTGATTATAGCGCCTGCTGCCAACCCGGCTGTTACGCTGTTGATTTGGCCATGTACATGATGCAGTGGCAGAACATGTAGTAGGACATCGGAGCTGCGGTATTGCCAGGCTTCGTGCAAGCTTGCCACTTGGGAAGACAACTGCCGGAAACCATAGACAACACCTGAAAGTATTATTTGTTGTTATTAAAATTTCACTTCCTTACTTAGAATCAGAAAATATTGAAGCAACTGTACATTTCCATCAAAAGTACCACCCAGTACTGCACTGTGAATTAGAGACGGCCTTGTGCAAAATGTTTTTTGATCTACCTGTTTATATATTTTCATTAATGTATAACTTGCACAATTTTGACATCAGTATTTAACACAAGTATTTTATATTTTTGTAGTATATTTGTTTCCATTATAACAATTGCATTGTATGAGAATTTTTTTCACTTTTCTTATAAAAAGTAGTATGTAATATTCAGGCGCCCTTGTGCGGTGCACAATTTAGACATTAGGACGGCGCGGCCCTGGTATCACAAATTTTAATATAATAGAACTTTGAAGATGCAAAGCATTCAAGCATATTATTAAAAAACATAGATACAATTTATTATTTGGTGGATCCCTTCGAAGTATTTTAAATGCCTCATTTTGCTTCATAGACCGACAAATGGATTAATAATGAATAATAAGACACTTTATATCTTTTCAGCAATGTTCTCTTACCTTTCGGTTTAGAGGTGGTGCCACTTGTGTACAGAATCAAAGCATCACTGTCTGCATAAAACTTCCCATCAGGTAGTCCATCAAGGCTTACTCCATTTTGAGTTGTCGCAGATTCTTAAAATAGTATCACTATCAATATGTTTACTGTCTACTCTTAATAGTATTACTGTTAATTAGACTTATTCATATAAAAACATTTTTCAAAGATATATATTGGATTAATCGACAGGGTTAAATTGCCGTGTTTGATAATAAAATAGAAAAATCAATTCATTTATTTATTTAAAGTAATGAAATCTTTTTATTTTACTGTTCAACAGATTAAAAATCAAGATAAAAAAATTGTCAATTGTATACAAATCAAGATTGGAATTGAAGCAGTGAAGTAAAAACCGTAATTTTGTATAATTAATACACAGTATCTAAAGGTATAAATGTTTTTTAATGCAAATTGTATTGGCCGATTTTTTTACCATCTATTATATTTTAAATACTATATTGACGTCAATCTATTTTTTTAAACTGATTTATATATACCTGGATTATGAGCAAGTGTATCTAGTAATGCTGCCGATCTAAGCGTTTCCGGTAGAGTAATGATAGGAACTCCACCATTATTTGACTTTGGAAGATTACCAAGTAACTGTTCATCGCAAATCACAACTGCAGCACCACTATCTTGCATAAAGTATTCTAACAATGGTGGCGGATGTTGGGGACTTAAAGGAACAGCTGAAAGTTGGGTTAAATGATTATTCTAATAATGGATTGAGCAGTGAGTTAGAAGATTTTTTTACTATAATTGGCAGCAAATTATTCGCTCAAACTTTTTCCTTGTAATCTTGATTCAAATAAACGTATTAACAAGTATACTTACAATGCTAAACAATACACTGAAAAAAAATCAAATTATTCATCAATAAAAAAATGGTCTAGGAAAATTTTACTAAAAAAGAAGAGTATAATCAGCCGACCACTTTTTTCAAATTAGTAAATTACAAAAAAAAAGAATCATTCATTATATTGATTTTAATCATCATTACATACATATTATATATATATATAAAATGTACACTCTGAATATTCAGCATATGGAAAAATATTTTTCTTGAGGATTGGTTATGAGGCAATCGTTGATTCTATTGTTATTCCGCTCTGTATTTAAAGTTTTATTGCCTGTGAGATCTAAAGCCACAATTTCTGGTGGAGTGTTGCCCTTACCATCACAATCACCAAGAGAGAAAAAATATAATAATATTGAAACCAATAATGCTATTTTCCCAAATTGTCTATTTTATTAAATTGTCATATTTCATGAGTAAATAATTGGTCATACACTATTTTATACCATTTGATTAATAGGGCTGAAGCAGAGTAGATCACTAATTACACGTATATGTATTTAATACATACTTACTCCAATTAATAAGGATTCATTATTAACTCTTGATCAAAAACAAATGTCTCAGAGTGTACATGGTAAAATAATTTTACTAACCAATATTGCCACTCATCCATATAGCCCATTGCGTAAGTATGTGTGAAGAATCTCCAGGACAAAGATAAGCAACTGTTAATTGGCTCTTACCACCTAAAAATATACTTTCTAATAAAATCATTGTTTTATCTAATACAAAAACATCTTCTCTTAAAAGGCGCTTATAGATAAAATGATAACAGTGTTGATACGAACATTTAGATATAATTTATGGCAATTGATAAAAAAACATTAAAAGACGACATCATTCTAAAAATCACTTGTATGGTTGATAATAGCTAATCTCTGAGAATACAAGAAAATAATATGCATGTAACCAGCAAATATTGAAAACAACTATGAATATTTTCTATGCTTTATGTTAAGACGGCAAAAGCCACCTGTTATATGAGCTAAATATAAATATTGCACACTTAAACGGGCATAGTTACTATGCTATAATGTAGCATATAAAAAAATGTGGTAAAAAAAAGTTGTAACAATGCCTTTTTAAGGGTTTCTTAAATCTTCAAAATCTATTTCATTTCGTAAAATTCTATATTAATTTCACACACTAGTGGGTCCATGTTATGATCTGCCCTTCTTTAATTAGCGATAATTTTAACAGTAGTATCCCAAGAGCTATCAAAAGAACCAATACTATGGCTTATAAAGAAAATCATGTTTTCAAATTAAGCATCAGCCAGTCAATCTGAGAACTTTGGTATTACCTACTGCTTTTGTTATTTTGTTTGATAATCCTCTAGCAGCATTAAAAAGCCCTTTATAAGTGTATTCTCCATGTGGATCCTGTACAGCTATTCTATCTTCAAATATGGCAGCTAGTTTAAACCCCGGAACAACACCACCTAAATACAAATCAATTTTAATATAGGTAAACGTGAACGGTTGGTGTCGTCTAAAGTGATATTTCAGAATAACATGTCTGACATGTCTGAAGTTGGCAGCTCAAAGCATGGCCGCACACTAATACTAATGTATAAATCTTCCTGTGTTTCTCGATCGATACGACATATTCTATTAATAATAAACCAGAAATATAATTTGTTATTTGGGAAGAAAATATAATTCATGGCGGTTTATAATGAATAGGTTTATGAAAAACAATTTAAATTTGTGTATTTCATGCTTCGAACATATTACCGTTATCACCCGCCGTAGT
>JAGVSQ010008136.1:0-14657 GCA_022683975.1 Rhyacophila evoluta
TTTTGGTTTGTTAATATTTTTAAATATTCATAGATGTCGTTGTGAGAAAATCGAAATTAATTTTGAAATACATCTTTCGAATATTCCAAAGCGCACATGTGTGCTTACGGCGATCGTCGTGTTAAATATATATTATAGCATAATTTTTTTGGGTTGATGGTAATGAAATAAGTAATATTTTAAAATCAATGAGATCTTAGAGTCGAAGAAATACAAAATTATTAACATTATAGGTAAATCTATTGTTATAACTGAAATTAATCAGAATCTAATGTCTGTGTTATATAAGTAGATGTGTTTGATGGTGTAATACAAAATGGTGGTGGATGTGACCAGAAGCCAGTTTCTGTGCAGACAATAGAAGCTTCGCCATGCAAACTGTGCGAAGGTCGGCAGGTATACTGCACAAGGTCTCCTACACAATACATACCGTTCTTTGGTGTATTCACCCACTCTGCTAGTTTTCCATTCACTGGCAATAAAGGTGGGGGACACTGAATTGCTGTAAATTAAAATTAGTTATGCACTAAATTCCATTATGCTTATGTAGATATAATTTTATTTGCATGAATTTATAAAATTACTGCAAGCAGTATTTGATGAAATCTTATATGCCGATATATTTGAAATATTATGTATAATTTGAGAAAAATTGATTACAATAAAATAGTAATTTCTGAAAGAAAAAATATTTAGAAATTTAAAAAATCGATGCCTGCAATGGAAATACCTAGGCAAGTTGGTGGAGGACCTGTCCAATTGCCATCTTGATTGCACTCTATACCCGGAGGTCCAGTGAGTCGATATCCCCAAGCACAACGGAAAACTGCTCTGCCTCCATAACTAGCATTATGTTCGACTAGGGAAAGCTGTGGACTTGGCCATGATAATCGTGGACATAGGATTTGCACACAGTTCGGGATATCTGCAGACCAGTGACCTTAAAATAATTATTTTGTAGTAGAGTATTTTTCTGATAAAATATGGTATAAAGATACATTGTTATAAAACATGCAAACAGGTAACATTTATTAATTATTCGCTAGCTGCGCGCTGCTATTACATTATTATTCACAAAACAGCTATCGCATACTTTTGCTGTCTAAGAATTTCAATAGAACAGAAAGAACTAACTATGCCAAAAAAGAGAAAATTTTGTAACTTGTAACCTCTGGTCTTTTGGTCTGAAATACATCCAGCATTTTTGTAGTAAATGTAATTTTCTATTTTATTTTGTAAGTGTAAAGTTTTTTGTTTGTTTGTATTGAACCATCATGAAAACCAAGAACAAGTAAAAATAATTGATATTCTAATACTAATCATAGAATTAATATTATGATGTGCATTATTACTCTTCAATTTCAATTTAAAACTGTTTTCTGTAAAACTTTTCCACAAAGATTTATATAAAGCTACAATTTTTCCTCATTATGGTGGTATAATAGATCTGAAATTAAATATCTAATAATACTAGCTAATTTTATATAATAGGTTTACAATGAAATAAGTATAAGAAAAGCACCATCGCGCATAGCATTTAAAAGTTTGAAGCAAGAGAGAAAAAAAAATATATCGCTTTTATTTTAAATGATTCATATTTATTTACCAGATCCTTGACATGTAATATTTGCTGTGCCATTTAAGCGAAAACCAATAGGACATGAAAATCTCATTGCTTGTCCTAAATTACTTCCTTCCGTCCAATGTGATAAATATGGTTCATTGATGTCAAGAGGTTCACAATGTTGAGCTAAAAACAAAAACAATTTTAACAGATTGTTTTTCACGAGAATTGGTTGTCCAATTGGATTGGAATCCAGTCCTTCATTTTCAGATTTTTAAGCCCAGCAGGTGTCAGAATTGAACCCGTATTCTCTGGATGCGCCACACTACCGGGGAGAATATAATATTTTAAAGAATAACCTCATTTAACTTAAAAACCATATTTTTAAGCAATTAATAAATTAATAGTAAAATATTTTATTTTATAGCTGAAAAAATATCTCAATAAAGATATTTTATGCTATTTTCTATTTTAGGAAAATTTCAGTTGCATAACATTTCCATTATTTTTCCTTTCACAATGAGGTAGATCGATAAATGAGCATTTCCTATAACTTAATTAGCATGAGTTGAATTAGCAAATAATTTATTTCAAAAAAATTTTTGATCATTCAATTATTTGATACTTTTCCCAAAAGTTATTAAAGAATATAGATGATGGTATCAGATTTTACAAATCATTTCTGATTACAAAACATCAATAATAAAGTGTAATAACTCACTAACAACATTTATGGTAATACTATTGGTGATTCCATGTGAAGTAGCACATGTGTAAATTCCTGAATCACGAACGTTCATATGGTCCAAAATCAGCCTGTAGTGAGAGTCTTTTTCAATCAGTTCTGGAGACCAATCTTAAAAAAAATTATAAATTTCGATCTATTTTACAAATTTGTTTAAACGTTAGAATCTAATGTTACACAACCCCACAAACTAATCATCTAATGCTTAGATGGTTAGTTTGTGGTAGTGGCCATGTGCTCGTATAGGTAACGGATATGGCAGAGAATTTATATCAATAACCTGTATTAAAATATAAAACAAGTGAAATTAATGTTTTGTGAGATGAAATAAGAACCCACATTCTTTATATTCTTTGAACAAACACAACTTTACTTATTCCTTGTTTTTCAAAAATATTTTTTTTTTAAGAATTAAAGAGCATCTTTATTACCAATGACACGTTGTTGGAAATTTGTTGTTGATGACCATTCAGGGTTCCCTGCTTGTCTGACCACAATACAATCTAAATGAACTGTAGAGTCAGGATACACAAACAATTCGCCAGCTGGTTCAACAGACGCTGAGCCAGATGGAACATTTATCAAAATTGTTGGAGGAGCATCTTCTGTAAAATCAAGAAATATAATTAATTTAAATACGCCTTAAAATGAATACCTTAAAAGTAATGAATAAAAATATAAACATAAAAACTATGAAAGGAAGATAATTGCAGAAGGGTAAAATTTTTCCAATGCAAAAATTGTGACCAGTAGTGTTCAAATAAGTTTTAAAGTGTTCTCAATCAAAGTGTTGCTAATGTTTATATTTTTATTCATTAGTTTTAAAGTATCCATTTTAAAATCTCTGTTATTTGCGCTGTACGGCAAGTTTTTAATGGTATGTAAATTCTGAAAAATGATTACTTGTAAGATGTTCAATATGTTTATTTCGTCTGATATTAAAAGCCTTACTGATTTAGCATATGTAAACATAATCATAATTGTGGAAACCTAGTATTAATATGTTGGAATTTTTATTTAAGGTTGTTTTTTTATACCTGTAAAATTTGTGAGGATTGAAGTAGGAATGCATGTTGGGAATTTTGAGCTCCACTCTCCATTGCTGCATAAAATTGAACTTTCTCCTAATAGTTTATATGTCCCCAACTCATTACACCGTGCTTGTATAGTAGATCCATGAGCGAATTTTACTCCAGGCTATAAAATAGTATAAATATGACTATTGTTTATTTACTTTTTACTCTTCTGTTTGCTACACCATTATTATCATATCGATATATGTAATCTGAGAATTCGAAGATAATTTATATGTACATATATATGTATAGTTTATATTTACATTTTGGGATACTGTTGCATTTTGGATCAATTCTTTGATCTTATCTGAACACAATTTTCATGATCTAATTTAAACTTGAGAAATAACAACAACTTACAAAAAATAACATATTTCATACCTTTATACTAGAATTTCGAAAAGTCAGGAAAAGATGAGGATAGTCAAGATGCAATTTACATTCTCTGAAGATTGGTTGATACCTCCCATCTGAAAAATCAAAAAATAGGTCATATTAACAATGTTTAATTTTAAAGCTTATTTATTGAAATGTGGTAAATAGTATAATTTAAACAGAATATTAAAATTATCATTTCAATACCGGTAAAAGTCTAAAGATCTGTTTTATATTAAAAGAAAATAGTGCATTGTCACTACTTTTATTAATATCTACTGACCAATATAATTTGTGCCATTATTAATAACCTTGTCCTAATGTGATGGTCAATTATGAATTCCATTTCTGTAGAATGAATCATCTTTGGAGGCAAAAAACTTCAAATACCTCAGGGTTCATATACCTGAGGATGGCAGCACGCATAGAGAGCTCACTATTTGCCTTGAAATGGTACTGATTTACGGTAGCGAATCTCGGCACCTCAGCTCAGAAGCTCAGAAGAACCGTATATTGAGCTTTGAGAACAGATGCTTGGATCGGATATTGGGGGTGAAGTGGACGGATTTCATAAGGAACTCGGAGATAAGGGAGTGGACGGGACGACCCCCTGTCATGCTAAAAGTCATGCAGCGGTGCTGGAACTGGCTGGGCCATGTACTGCAGATGCCTCCGGAAACTCTAGCTCCTGCTTGTCTTTTTTTCCGACCGGTAGGATTCCAGTGACCTTGAAGACCTTTAGGTACTATCCATAGGATGTACTCAGCGGAACTGAAGAGTGCTGCTATGACCTGGGAGAATCGGAATGGTGGCCATTTGCTTTGCATAGGGAGAGCATATGGCAGAGTTAGTACCAAGCCTAAAGAGTATGGCGTATTGGATAAAATTTCCCTAGCCGGCTGTGTAATTTTCTGGTGAGTTGCCAACGCAGCATGTGACCTGGCGTTGGAGTGATGCAGTATGATTTGCATCCTATGGTGCCAGTACCAAGCTTTTTGCATTGAGTCCCTTCAATTCATTCAAATCATGGAGTCTATCATCTATTGAGCCTTTCTCTGGGCTTGAGAAACTTAAGTAAGTAAGTAAGTTTGCTTTCGAGGTGGAGGTGGAAGGTTGTCCGGACTCATAACAATCTATTTTTTTCATAGTATTCTCATAAATAATCTACTTTTCATCACTAGACATCATTCGGTCTATGAAAGGTTTGTTTTTGTTCTGTGCAAGCAGAAATGTACAAATGATGACTCAGTCATGTAAGTTTTTATCCTTATCCTATTTGGCACACATCTGGAATATTTAAATTACAATCCAAGTTTCCAAGTAGGGTTTGAAATGGTTTGTTATGTTGTGTTGAGTTTTTCTACCTCCAATGGTGTCAAAAAAGGATCTTGCCACATCTAATAGTCTTAAAAATATCATCATCGATCACAGATGGTCTCAGATAGAACTATCTAGTAGATTTATATATTGATACTCTTTTTTCTAAATTTGGATTAAATTTTTTTTCCATTGAAGAATAGTCAAGATCTTTACAGATTGGGTGTATGCTAGTAAATTTTATGCAATGCTTGTTCATTAAATTTTAAACAAATTTCTTAACGGTTTGTAGCCAACTTTAATTTTTCACCTCTTGTAGATTTTGACCGGATGTTTATTATAAAAGTTATATTGAAATGACTTTTCCTATTTTACAGCTTACCTTCATGAACTGCACAAAGAGGTCCTACCCATTGGCCATCTATACATTTTATTTTGCATATCAGTCGCTCTTGGAGTGGTCCCACTAGTCCAGGAAACTTAACCTATTTGAAAAAAAATATTCACTGAATAATTATTTCTGTTTATCCAATATTTGTAAGTATCTAAACTTATACATGAATCTTGGATCACCTTAAATGACTGAGTAATGTGCATATGATGACAAAGAAACTGATTTTCAGATAGAAATGAAAACATGCTTGATCTCATAGAAGCACTAAGGAAAGTATCGTGGGTAATAAAAAAGGAAACCTATTATATTGATTTAATCACTCGGCATTTCATACTTTTCTTCTGTTTTCATAACCGGTAACAAAGATGTTTTCTAACTATCATATCTCCAGTATATTATTTTAACTGAATTGATGACTTACAAAATAAATGACATATTTACCTCAGCAACCCAGGAATAGTCCGATTGGTATACAGATTTGTCTAAATCCGTCCCATTGACAATAATATCAGGAAGAGAGCATTTGAAATGATCTGCAAAGAAGAAATAACATGGCTAAAATTGACTGTCACCTGTTTCGACACTTTCGACATTTATTAATTTTAAATTTTTGAAAAAAAACGATTCGCAGCGATATGTGGTGCCAAATGCAGTTATAATGCACATTGCCAGTTGGCTTAATTTTGTAAATCTATCTTCAAAAATAATTTCTGATAAATTTGTGTATTTTATTCCTTTCGAACATGGCTTTCATCGCAATTATTGATTACAAGTTTATAAGCTCTATTTTTAAATTTGGAGGCAAACTCTACCTTCACACCAAATTAAGAATATTGTGCATGTTTGTGCATACATGAAAATCTGTCATTGAATGGTTTGATTAATTTTGTGACATCATTCGCATATTTTGAAAAACCCTTATTTTCACTATTAAAGTCATTTAATAGTTTAAAGTGAAATAGTTATTTTTCATAAAGCTTAATTTTTTTACAAAAGCTTTTATATTCTAATAACATTATCTAATTGATTTATTTTCACCTTGTTAGTTCTGATTTCGTTCATTTAATTGTTATACCTGTTTAAATAGTATGTGTTCAAGAATTAAATTATCAACTCCAACATTTTTCCAACCATCAAGGGCCGCTGTCATGCGATACCCAGGTAATAAATTTGTCACTCACAAACTTACTAATGTGTGAAAGTTAGTATAACTAAGGTGCACGGAATTGTTCTTTTATTTTATTAATAACAAAATGCAAAATGTATAGAAAGTTGGTATGTTCTAAAGGGCCCCACAAAATGTTAAATTGCCATGATTAAATTGGAATTGGCCATGGCTGATCTATAGGTATATTTGATTCTTAATATTATAAAGAGGTAGTTTCTAATGGAGACTATTGGAGATTTTATTTTTTAAGCTGTATTCGCTCCCAAAGTGGAGCATATGAATCTACACAGTGTGACGATATGCACTCCGAAAGTGGAGTATATGGATCTCCTCAATGTGAAAACGTATTGACAGATTATTTTTCACAAGAGTTGTTTGTCAAACAATTGCTCAAGCAAATGGGCATCCAGTCTTGCATTTTTGAATTTAAAAAAATCCGATAGATGGGGAATCGAGCCCGCATTCCCCGGATTGGTAGGCGCGCACGTTAACCTTTACGCTAGTAGCAAATAGTTTCGGATTTTTTGTAGTACAGACTACATATAAGAAATATAAATTTTATTGTGTGAACATAATTTATGAAACATACCAATTTTAAATGAAGGTATTGGCGAGACGTTATGCATTTCCATTTAGTATTGATCCATTTGTATAATATGGACGCTTATTTTCAAATAACCAGTCTCAAAGTCTAGACTGTTAAAATCATTTTTGATTTATTTATAGACATTTTAACAATCCAGGTAAAATTCTTGATTTCCTTTACTTCGCGATAGATTGAGTCAGCACATATATGAATGGTTTGCTAAGTTTGTTGTAATACACTCGCATAATATAAGAAAATATGATTTTTTAAAATGAATTTCAATTCATTATATTTTTGAATTTGATTGCGAGAAGCATGACACGACGGTTATCAACTGCAGAACATTGTTTGCAAACGTGATGCTTTGCTTTAAGCATGTTCAATAATTTTCAGATTTGGCCGGAAAATTTGTCCATTATATCTAGGTTCTACTCTATAATAAATACTATGATAATTCTTTGAAAACAAAACACAGATATTTTTCAATCTGAATTTAATAAGAAGATAAATGATATATTGAAGAAATGGGTAAATATTGCATGTATATCATAAATATAAACGGAATATCCTTTAAGGAAGCTGAAAAATTTGTAGCCAGAGCAAAATATAAATTATTATACAATGTGATGATGTGAAATACCTTGTTCGGTGGTTGAGAATTCTTCAGTATCCGATGTTGACTGCGTAGTGCCATCATTTGAATCAGACCCTTTTATAGAGAGGATTGTAAAGCAAATAAAAATAAAAAATATGACGATTCGTTTCAAAAACAACATTTCGCGATGTTTGCAAACGCGTAGGATTTTTCGCCTTAGCCGATCTCTGTCAAATCACAATTAACGAATGTAAATATTATTGTATTTAATATTGGATGACACGGATTGAAACACGATAGTTATTGAATTTGACTATCCCTTTAATTTCAGGAAACGTAATTTTCAGGAGATTGCTGGCCTACGAAAACAACAGCTGGGTAACGTCAAAGGGCGCATTTCTGCTAGGTTTTCAAGGAGCGCTGAAAGCTTTTACCGTAAAAATGTTTCACTCTGTTATCAAAAGATGTCATATGTGTATGAATTTAACTACGCAAATATTATTTTATTTTCCCACCGCGTACGGAAATTCTTATACGAACGAACGTCCACAGATTGAAATGTTGGTAAAAAAATGATATGAGTTTCAAACACCTTCAGCAGACGTCTTCACTAGAGTAAGTAACGATTTTGTGTGTCTGTGATTTATAAAATAAATATACCATTTTTCACTAAGAAGTTTTCGGATCGGGGGATTTAAAAAATTACTACTTGATATTTTTATTCGTTAACACTCAGTACTTATAAATAGTTCGAAATTCTGTCGAAAGGCAGCATTCAAACCTAATCGTGAGGATATAGATTATTTTCAAATTTGGGATAGGTTTACGGGCAGCGATTACGGAAAATATGCAAAAATTTGGAACTCAACTATACTTTCCACTTTAAAGGTTTGCCGTCTTCCGGCGATAGCATACCGGAAGTAAAATCACGATTAAACAAACGCATGCGTATAGTCAATGTGTATAATAAAGAATTTATAATAAGTCGTATAAACTTCATACTCTCAGCAATTCGGAATGGTTCTAAAAACTATTTGCTTTCAATTATTATAAAGTGGACGTTATGTTGTGTTGTACGTTATATATCAAATATTATTGAGCTGCGCTTGTTGTGAGTTGACAATAGACTCTTTGAAAATTGGCATTTTCCCGGTTATCAACGCCGCTGTGGAAAATTTACGAAACAAGATAGCAGTTAGCAGTTCGCAGTTCGCTACAATATTTTTTATACTGCAGTATTTTTAAATTTAAGCCCTAAAATATTTATTATTATTCCACATATTACGGATATTCAATAATATTGTATTATTTATATTTTTACACGTTTTCTTTAACTGTGTATTTATTCATTCAGTCAATTTTTCGATTTAACTTAAAAAAATTGAAATATACAGCCAGAGGCCAAAAATAAATGGTTATTATTTAGCCGTTTCATGTGAATACTATGTTACAATCTCGATAAAAGTGTTCAAAGGCTGAATATTGATTTACAGTTGCCAGCAAGTGATATCGAATAAGAGACAGCAACATGTTATCTATCACCATAAACAAAATATATTTATAATTTAAAAAATAAAAATTTAAAACCCCCAAGGTGTTTTTTTATATTTTCATCAAGAAAACTAAATTCTGATTTCATATGGTATTATTTATAGCATATATTCAAAAACACAAAATTCTGGTATATCCACGTCAAATGGCTTAGAATAAAGATTCTTATAAATCGTGTATGGTGTATACATAGTTGTTTCCACGACAAATAAACAAAAAATGTGAAATTAAGTTTTTAATGCTAATATATTGTAAAAAATATTCTATGAGGATATCAGCAGGCAAAAGCATAGATTAATAGGAATATTTTAATATAAATTTTTCAAAAGACATCTGTATGTCTATTTTTTTGAGATAGGTATTTTGTAATTAAAATGATGTTTGATGTTCTCCATGGTTGAGATCCATTCTCCATCCTGATGGTTGAGAGGTAAACGCGCGCGCTTTGGTACTTATAAATTATGGCTGTGTATCCCACTAAGTACTTGCAAGAGACGTTATTTTTCAATGATTGCATTTGATGTTTACTAAATTGATATCTTGGATTTAGGTTATTAAATAAAATTTTGTAGGTACTTCCAAATATTATTCACTATTTTATCTAGATATAATATTGTGTTTCATAATATACGAAATGAAAATGACATCTCCTGCAAGTTTTGATACTAGCGTACTTATATCCATTAAGGATGAACTGGCTCAAAGCTGGTGCTAAAACAATATATAATTTAATGATAAGATGAAAATGATTTTATTTACTTTGATGGGTGAGTTGGCAAACGAGTGCGTTTTTGAAGTGCTCTCTACTCATTAAAATCCCTTAAATATGTGTTGAAGAAAAATTAGATTAAGGATGTGGATGTTTATTTAGTCAAATGATGGGCCGCCATATAAAACGATAATTCTCCATGTGTGGTTGAATACACAATAAAATGAGATAATGAGTAATGAAGAGTAATTCAATTAATAGAAAAGCAGTATTATGACAAACGTTTTTTAATTCTTAAAGTTATATAAAATACAATCAATTATAAAAATAAAATGACATGTTAGTTTCGTACAAAAATATAGACGCGCACCCAAGTTAAAAATATCTTTTACAATTATCATTTCACAATATTTATAATGGCACAAACAAAGATGAGATTATGAGACAAAAAATACACAAAACTTACCATACAATTATTTATAGTCTAGACTAGTTCTTCCCAAACTTTTTTGAATTAAGATTTTCGTACGGCACCCTAAAAACTCGCGTTACTAAAATTTTAACTTCTTTCCAGAAAATTATGTTTTCTCGTTTTTTAGCTCGCTAACAAAACGGCGGCACACACTATAGGAATCACTGGTCTAGACTGATTACGGCTAACATTTTTTTGGTATTATATAATATTTTTTTATCCCAAGAGTAACTTTGGTTTTAACAAAATAATGGCAGACATAATAATATTTTATGATACAAGTTTAGTTTAGTGTTTCATATTATTATTAGTAACTGAATGTAACTATAAAATATGGCACATTGTGTGAACAAAAGGTAAATTAACACAAAAATTGCATGTATACTTTATTAGAGAAACAGAATTTATATCAAAATAAAGATTTATTTAATTTGTTTTCAATTTTTTTTTCATTTAACCACCGGTTTCGTAAATAAAACAAACCTTGTTATAAAAATATGTTTAGTGAAATGGTTTGGTATTCCTTAAAATTATAAAATGCGTAATATTTGCATAAAACATTCAAAGTTTTATTTATTTAAGTATGGCAATGAATAGTGTATTATGTTCGAATATTATGTCTACTGCTTTGTAAATGTATAGCGTAGCGATGGTTTAAGAGGCTTCGAGAAAAAAAAGGAATGACGCACTGTTGTAATAATATATTAGTCGATATACATATTTTTAGCTTATAAAGTTTGATATTTACATTTCAGAACAACTTTAAAAATTGAGAATTCACTAAAATTTATTTGTTATAAACTATTTATCATTTATAAAACTAAATTGAAGGAACATTTTTTTGAAGAAACATATATTTATATTTAAGTAGTAATTAGTTGAAAGTTCAAAGTAATCGGGAAAAATAAAACACATTTTCAGAATTTATGTAGGTATCAGTACGACTTGAACTAATATTAATAATATGAATAAAAAATAATTTACATTAAATAATGATGTATTGATATTATGAATCAGTTAAATGTAATATTTTAAACGCACAATCCATTTTCATACAATGGTATTTAATCTGTTGGAAAAAAGACATTGCAAATTCCATATCAATTTATATTTAACATGACTGTCAGGTTCTCTTTTAATATTTGCTGTTTTATTTACCATCGCTACACTTTTTTTATTATGTCAAAGAAATACAAATTTAAATTTCTTTCTATAATGTAATTATCAAATTTCTCCAAACTTATTTTTAATATATTCTGACAAGCAAGTTGATTCCAAGAATTCTTCAATAAATTCGTGAAGCTTAGTAAATATTTGTACAAATTATGACTAACCACACTTTTGGAATGTAAAAATTGCCAAACTTCTAGACAAGTCTCCGGTTTAAATTGTTGAATGAGAGTATCAAGTTATTGAAGACAAAATTAATTATTATTATTGGTTGTATACGTAACCATTTTTAAAATGAATACGAAATATATTCCACTGGGTAAAGAAATAAAGGGTCGATATTATTATTAGAATTGCAAGACAAAACAATATAGACTTAACCTAAGTTAATTAGTGATATAAGTTTTACAAAATAAATGCAAAGTTCATCAGTAAGTAAAATTAAAGTTTAGATGAGACCTATTATGAGTCAGTTGTTGATTGAAAATTTATTTTAAATTATATGACGATATCGATGCAAGAATGATTTCAATTTAAAATAAGTTTCAATATGAGAAATACATCACTGATTGTAAACTTTCTTTCAACCATAGTTAACAATAGTTTCTGTCATGTATATTTTCAATAATTTTGGATATCTAGCAGTTAGTTAGTAGTTTGATAAACATTTTATTGTATTTAAGCGTGCAAAGGTTTGCCATCACGGAAAGAGGATGCATAGAGCCATAGTCTAACACCAAATTTGTGATTTTGAGTGATTTGATTTAATTATGACTGTAATTATTACGATTTGCTACTTTGTTATCTTTGAAATTAGATTACAGATTTTTAGGTAAAATTGTAAAGAAAAGATAAATACATCGATGTTTTAATTTTCGGCTATTGCGGTCGATATGTTATTTATTTAATTTCAAAATTAAATCATACTAAATCATTGAGTTTCTAAATTTTCGTTTTTGTATTTCTGTATTGACAATCGCTAAGAACTGTGATACTGACAATAAAACCCATTTATCCGACTCAAACGAGCCTACGGAAAGGGCGAATAATAATTGAAAATGCTGGAAGCATGTAAATAAGCAATGTACAATAAATATAGTACATGTTTTTATGTTGAAAACGTATTGGTTTATTAGATTGAAATATCACAAATAAAATGAATTTTATACTCAGATTACAATCGTAAAATTAAATTTACTTCTGTCAACAACATAAGTTATTAAAATCGGCAAACATTCTTTTTCATAATTATTTTGAATGCGGTAGTATAATCTAATCGGATTCCTGATCGGTTACCTAAAAAAATACCAATATATTTCAAATTATTTTTTTGTGGTGTTATATAATATTAATGAGAAATTATAGACAAGGATCTTAGAGGTCGTCTCTAGGATTAAGAACCGCAGCCCTTGCAGAATCTTCCGTATCGCTGATGTATCCTTGCTCTCCGGTATAATGTGTTGGATAAATCAAAAGTGGGGATGCTGATAATGCCACCAGGTCTCGTTTTTCAAAATATTTACTCCACGCAGATCTGAAATATAATGCTTTTATTAAATACCAACAGATATCCACGAAGTTTAACGGCAGTATTTCTTTAGTTTCCACAAATAAATATAAGCCTTGGTTACCAATTTCAAATCCAGACTTACATCCCCATCGATTTATAGTAAATTTGTTAAATACGTGAGCTTACAACTCGTTTGGCACTAAATTATGCGTGCTCAAGTTCTGTAGCCGCATGTAAATCAACATTTTATTAATATGTATGGCAATAATATTTACAAAAAGACTGAATTTAAAATTTTATATTTCAAAAATAAATCTGTCAAGATAAGTAAGTTTTCACATTATTGACTTCTAAATACTCCATTTATCTAGAGATCCACATGCTTCATATTCAGAGTGAACTTGGTGAAAAAGTGCTGCTCTATATATAGAGGTATTTGGTGACGGTCGTAAATTTATCGATATAAAAATATTTTCACTTTGAGAAAAACCACATTTATCACGTGGCATGAATACCAAATGCCAGTATTTTTATAAAGAAAGCATTTGTGATTTTGATATAAATTTGCAAATTATTTAAAAAAATACATAACTAATAAAAAAAAGTTATTTGAGTCGAGTAATCCAAATCTTAGTTAAATTAAAGTTAAATTAAAGATTAGGAGAGAAAATTTAAATAAAACCTTGAAACATTGTGAAACATAATTATTTAAATCGGACAATAACCATTACAATGTTATACGTTTTAAATTATTGTATGGAAAATAATTGATATTTTATTGCTTCCGCTCTGAAAGTGGAGCATATGAATCATCGGTGAGGATATACACTACAAAGCTATCTTGACAAGAAAAAGTCATTCGTTTTTTAATTTTAATTTTTAAAACATTCTTTGCAGTTATGTGACTTGGATTCGAAGTCGAATTTAAATATTAAGCGACGAAAATCAAAACGGCGAATGCCTGAAATAACATGTAAGCATTTTTTAGAATTAGCATTCGATGGAAAGCTTCACTTACTTGGGATGCTTGTTGAACATGATGGGCAGATATTCATCAACGGGCAGAAGATTAAGCAGAGGTTCTGCACGTAGAAGCTTATTGGCTCCACTTTGGTTGAGTAGATATCCCAATGTCCAGTAAGAGTAACTAGCACGCACTAGAGCATCAGAAACATTCGGTTCGTCAACTTCTTGAAGACGTTTACGGCCCAGATAGCTGATGGGTGAAAATAAAGCAATAAATAGATGTAAGCAATGCATTTTTATTTTTAATTGTGATTAAACTAATAATTAAAATCTACATTAACGGTAACCAGACAATTGCACGTATGACAGCTGCTCACATGACAAGTGCACATATAGACAACTGGACGCATGACAAGTGCTCACATGACATCTGCGCACACATTGAAGTGCTCATACTAA
>JAGVSQ010008137.1:0-14657 GCA_022683975.1 Rhyacophila evoluta
TCGTATGCACTGTGTTACGCACTATGCCTCGCGGATATATACGTCATAAGCACTATAGAGATTAATTTTTTGGCGGCTATAATGTTTTTAAAATTCTTACCTGGGAATTTTATCACAGTAGAATCTAAATTTAACGGACTAATGCATGTGAGAGGGTGTACGTTAGAGACGAAAGTCCGTTATTTAAAAGTTGGTTTTACGAATGCATTTTTTACTCAGAAAATAAACGGTAAAATACAAGACTAGTAAAGATTCAAGAAAAGAATAAAGTTTTGTTTGCACTTTTAAAGTTTGCTTGTCTTTTATAATCAATTCTCTAAAATTACGAAACATATCAGTTATAAAATATCAATATATGCTATTCAATTTCATCGTATCACTTATGAATAGTTTTTGCGCATGTTATCTTTCCTTTCTTGCTATCTTCACTTTCATCTACTGTGTAACTTTTAGTCAGAACGTGATACCCAAGGCCACTTTCATCTACTTCTAGCCACTGCAAAACATTTTACTCGGCTGATCATTCTCCAGCATAATTCTGTATTGTCCTACAAAAAACAAGAACCTCTAACTATTATAAATCTATGTCTGCATCTTGGTCATCAAACAAATTATTCCAAAAATTTCCCAATACTTCCGCTTTCACTTCTTTACGGATATTTAGCTTGTTACATCCGAAATCTGTTATATCAAGGCTATACTGCATTTATAATTCCATCAAGTTGAAAATAATTATTTGAATGGTGAAATAAAAATATATTCAATTTGATGTAGTAACAGTGACCAACCGTAATTTACTTTTGGCTGCTACATTACTTGACTTCGTGGAAAAATAGGACGAGGAGAAAGATGCCGATTAATTCAAGAGTATACAGTCTTCATTATGATAACAATTACTTATGCATAGATCAAACATTTCCTTAACATAGCGAGATATATTTAAAAAATTACCCAGTTAGTAGACTACGGTTAGTATATATTTATATACGTAATATAATTTGTGTTATGTAATAAAACACAATATATTAATATCACTAGTGGGTTTTCACATTTAGAAAATAATCTAAATGTTAAGTGAATACTGTCACGTGCATGAAATGCAGTAAACATCACAATGATATGCATGGAAGTAAAAAACATACTTGTGCCAGAGCTCTTATTTCTAAAATATTTATTTTTCTACGTGACTTTTTGTGTATGTGAAAATTTATGAGGTTGTGTTGAGGGACAAAAATTTATGTTTGTGTTGCATTAGGCTAGCGAGAATATAGATAAAAATCTTAAGTAAAACAATTAAAACGTCTAAGTTTCAATCGATGGATATGTCTAGTTATGAAAATTACTTTATTAGATTTGTATTATTCTATTGAAATCACGTTAGTCGTCGTTGGTATAAAATCAACCAGACACGTATATTGAAATCAACGTTGATTACTTTGTAAAATTAAGCACAATTCTTACATAATATTTATCTGATTTTGATTTCGCGGATTTGTAGTAAATTAATTTTTGTTTTTAACAAAAACGTTAATTTTATAGTATTTTGGGTGGGTTTGAATTTGTTTTTATTTATTTGATTTTGGCTTTTAAGCTCGCATTGTATATTATATCGTCGTATTACTGGCAAAAAACGTTAATGTGAAAAAGTGAGTTTTGAGATAATCGAGTTTTAAAGTTTGAGTCTCCCTGTTAAATACATTTTACGACAATTTCTTAATAAATAATACGACGTACCTTAAGAAGTTGTCGTAAAATGTATTTTACACGGAGACTCAACTCAACTTTAAAACTCGATTACGTCAAAACTTACTTTTTCACTTTAACTTCTTTTGCCAGTAATACAACGATGTTATACATTCATGTTTTTCTTTTTGAATTATTGACCAATAGTCAACCAGAATTAAAAGACTTATATATGGTCTGATATAAATAATAATTAAAATACCTTAGTTTATTAGTATGTATAATATAACATATATGCAGATTGACTCAGTTACACTGTGTGTCTAAACACTCTAAACATATTATACGTAACCATTATATTATCTAGCCAGTCAGACATGAATGGAATGTGAACAAAATAATCCTTGGCAAGCGAAGCCATACTACGTCTGTTATAATATGTATGTAACTAGTCTAGTCAGTATAAATGCGGAATCAAAGTTTAAATGACAGAACAAGTAGTAGTGATAATGTAACTGATTGATGTCTTAAATGTTCTTCTTTCCATAATGTTATATTTAGCTGAAGACAAAATTAACATGACCGGCTAATGTAATCCTATTGCAGTGTTTCCATGTGTTAGTTGAAAGGAAGAGTTGTTTAAGTCGGTTCGACAATATGCTGGACCGATTGATCATTGTCGCTTTAATTTTTAAGATTTTTTTTATAATATTAATAAAAGAAGTGAGTAAGGGTAAGTAAGTAAGGTAAGTAAGGGCCTACATTAGCAAAGTTTGGTCAGAATATGGAATATGCCAACTTTAGTATTTATCACTTATGTTCTTGGATGCTGGATTTGGATATTTATAACACTTTAGAGAGCGTTTCAATTTATATATTAATTATCATGTGCGGGAAGCAAGTTTAATTTATTTAGAAAATCAGGTAGCATATCCTCTTTTTTTTTTCAATATCGCGTATGAGCCAATTAGTTCAGAATACGTTTTTTTGGATTTGTATTTGAATTTTGAAATTGATCGATATACTGCTTGCAATTGGTTAAAGACAATTCCGTAAAAGAATCATTCCCTCTAAAGAAACAAGAAAAACCGCGTGCTTCTTGATATTTTGACAAATGTTTCTTCCGCGGTATTACACTGACACCGACTATGTTGCGTTTCAATTATTTCCAAACAGATTTATAGGTGTGATTTTCTAGAAAATTTTCAGAGGTTTACGGAAACAAAAAAATACGATTGATCAGTTTTCGGCAGTTAACGTTACATACACATTTGCACTTCTTTCCTCAGTAATCAGGAACCCAGGAAAATAGTGCCAGAGATTCAGAATTTACATTTGCACCAAGTGTTAAGTCAAATACAGTACGTGGCTAAATATATTATATATTACTCGCTAATTTAAATTATATTAAGCAGATACTTCTAAAAGAAAATTGTCTTGATCAAATCATAAATTCTGTAATGAAAAATTGCAGTTTCTAGACGATGTATTTGAAGACTAATATACTGACTGAAAAAGAGCCCTGAACAAGATTTTACAGAATCAAGAATATATTTTCAGTAACGCAGTATAATGCTGATTTTCTTGCAATCGTTACTGATGGAAGATAATCCACGAGGCACTGATAATACTATCAAATAATATATATAAAAAGTGTCAGTACAGTTGTTTTCGTCACAATTAGGATAATAATTCCGTTTCAAACAGCATTATACACGACAAAAAACATGTTATTTTGATCTTTGAGATGGCATTATATTATTAAATAATAAAGTGTTTTAAAATTACATCGATTATGAATAAATGACATAATATTCTGTCATTATTTCTGTAGACATCAGTCAAAATTTTGACGTTTGAAGTCCATGCGACAATTTGATGTAATTAAGCAGAAGACGTCCAAGTCACATAGTAACAGACAAGAGAAAAACGCGATTGAAATTTGAAAGAAACAAATTAACATGTAGTATAAATTTTGTATTAAATTGACTGTAATATGAAATTTAAATACTTAAATGGGATATACTACATCTTTCTTGATTATAACATTATTGAAAAACGTAGTATTTTTAAAATTATTGAATGTTTTGTGGGTGCTAATTTAAATTTTGATCGTTTTGTGATTGGGTTTTTACTAATATTATATTGCCTTTGCCCATAAAACCTTGAAATTGGTTATATTTAGTGTTTATAAATAAAACATTATATCGATACAATACGATACAACAATAAATTCGTACATTTATCTAAAAAACATGTGAAAGTGGAATTGCGATAATACTTATAATTTAGAATAGCTATGGTCAAAAATTTATTTTAATTGAGTAATCTTATATTTGAACGTCAAAGCCGAAAACATTTAAACCACGTGGACGTTTTGCAGATATTATTTTTTTGTAAATTGTTAGTATGCGGGTACGAAAAACTTCGACTTCTTCTTCTAGGTGTATATTTATTATTGGGTGTCTTTGTCATAGTGAAGTATTGATGTTTTCGAAGCATTATTATATGCAATAAAATGAAAAATTTCGAAATGTATAATATTAGCTGCAAGTTTTTAAGAATTTGAAAGGGAAGAGCTTCTAATGTCGGTTCGACCATTTGTTGGACCGGTCGGCCATTGCCACTTGGTTTTTTTGAAGAATAATTTTCTTGCTTTTATTGCAAAATCATACGGCAAACGGGGTCTCTTCTCGACAAGGCTAGATATTAACAGGGTTTAATTAGTTAGAATAGGAATCACGCACACTCTAGTGCACGCCAACCAAGGTGTTGGGACACTACTCCTGGGTCACTTCTAGTACTTATGAAGAGCGCTTCACGTTCGTTACGCCACGGTATACGCCCACACGATGGTGGATGTGAAAACAAGTATATTATTGGCATCTAAAATGTATTCTTACTGTGTTTTCACTTCGTAGCGTAATGCTCTATGGTTGAATCGGTTAAAAGCAAAGTTCTCGCTTGAAACGCCTGGGATTGGCATCCATGGCTCGGTTGACGTGGAAAAAACTTACATTAAAAATTACCATCTACTCTATGAGTGACGGGCAACATTTTTATTTGGTACGCTCATTTTATAATACGAAACAAATACTACGTCTAATCTATCTCGAGTATTTGAGACTTTTTTGCGAGAGAATGCGAAGTATAGAAATCGTAATGGCAACTCTAGAAATACAAAATATCTTACAAATCAATCACATCAAGTAACGAAGATTTTACAAAATTTTATAAGTGAAAATTGGTTATAAATTGCATAATGTATAAACCATTTTATGTGACTCAAATGGATGAGGTAGATTGTTATGAAAAATTCATCCAATAAAAATGTATTCAATTTAAATTGCAACAATATACGAAACATTTTTGTACAATCGTGACTATTATTAGAGGGAACACGCACCCTGGGTTGGTCGTCAGTGAACATGGTCGATTACTGTTTTTGCAAGCCACAAGAAAACTGAAGACATTAAAGAGGAAGCCACTAATGCGACTTGTACGTGTCTGCAAGCGCCTTGTATATATGCTTTCATATTGTTTTGCTGTATTTACTGGGAGCCATTAATACACAATTACATTATTACATATGAGTAAAAGTAAACTGTGTAGTTTATTATTAAACATCGGAATATGGATGTTGTGTTATATTCAGGTCTATACTATAAACTTGATGTAGTTCAGCAGAAGACCTCCAGGTCACAAATTGAAGATTTTCAATTTATTGTTCATAATGCTTCGAAAACAACAATAATTTTACATGTCAAAGACACATAATCAAAAATATACACCCAGGAAAAGAAATCGATATTTTTTCTAACCCACGTACTAACAACTTATGGCCTTATGCTTATGACTTTTTGGCTATGAAGTTTAAATATAATGTTACATTATTACAAATAAATTTTTAGCCATAACTATTCTATGCTATAATAATTATTATAATGCCCAATTCAAATATTTTTTCAATAAAATTACGTATAAAAATTGTATCAATTGTTTTATTTATAAACAAACAATACACTAAATATAACCAGGCCTAAGGATTTATGGGCAAAGGATAATATAATATTAACACAAATCCAAGCACAAAACGATCAAAATTTTAATTAGCAGAAGGTGTCCAACTCACAAAACATTCAATAACTTTTAAAGTAGTAAGCTATTCAAAAGGTTATTAAAAATAGTATTTTTTATATTAACTTCAATTCAGTTTACATATCTCATCATCTAAAATTTTATAATATTATGGTGGGCATGGTTTTTCAGTCGAAAAAATGATTGTTGAAAATTTCATTTCAATGGCATAAAAAACAAATTAAAATCATTAATTTAAAGTTGTATACATTTTTAGATTGCGTGTACCACAATAAAATCTCATAATATGCCTTGCTTATAATAAACGCAAAATAAAATAATTACCATATGCTCAGTATTTTTACTATGTGTCATCAAAACACTTGAGTGCGCGGCAGCATACGTTTTAGGTAATTTGTATTAAATACCGGAAAATTCATGTCGAATAAAGTAAATGCCTCTTCGATATTAGAGGTCCACGATATTAATTACCTCCGTGCTTAAGACCGAGGCGGGTCCGTACTGTGTGATGGCCACGTTTAGTAATCACTCGCTATGAAATACAAAATTGTTATTTTTTTTGACATTAACTAGTCGTAGATACCATCAAGATAATCATACGAGCCAGTTAGGGGCTTAGGGCTCCTACACTGGACGCGATCTAGCTGTATACGTCATCCCACTGCGTAAAGGATCCATCCATGATGTGATTGGTCACCTGTATGTAATGAGACGCCGTATATATCTAAAACGCTTCCCACCGCGACAAATCGCATTCAGTGTAGTAGAGTCTTTAATCAACTTGATCAACTTTTATCTGTTTTAATTATACGTAGAATTAAGATAAAAAATCTAGATTAAGCTATATGTTATAATATGGAGTGAAACGTTTAATTTATTGTTAATGATAAATAAGTTTTTGAAAAAAAAACATTTTTCGTGCCTTCAATGGACCGCGACATTAGGTTACGAATCACTGTTACATGATATTACAGTTCTGTAACACAACAGTTATATGCCATACGTCGACGTGAATAGCAGACGTTACTAAATATAAAATGAATTTTCATATTTTCTCTCGCGTGAGGTGGTGAAGTTAGCATGGAAATATTCAACAGCCGTTTCATCAGTATTTCCTGACAGCGCAATCCAACTAAAATAACTTTGTCTTCCTCTTCTTCTTTGTTGTATTCTATAGCAGTGATTTCCAGCCTGGGGTACGCGTGCCAGAATTAGAAAAACACTCTGTTGTTTTACAATATAGCGGATCGCTAATAATTTATAGGAAAATAATTACGGTACCCAAGCATTACTTATTGTTTTATTGATTGGTCAATTCAATCAATTATTTTTATTACTAGAATATTAAATTATTAAAATATATCGTCACGTGTTTTAATCTTCTTCTCATATGTAGGTTCTCTAAATGGAGCATTTGGGTATAACGTGGCGCCTCTTAAAATCCATGCTGCCAGCCAGTCCTCTCTCATCCTCCCAGATTATGCCAGCATCTCTTTTATTCTATCATTTTGTAGATAATATTTAATGGGCTATTGGACCGTAATCATTTGGTAGACTTCAGTAAACTAGCCGAGTTGAGGTTATTGGTGCATCTGAAACACGTGACTGATCCAACTCTATTCTCACATCTTAAATCTTGTAATAACATCCGTTTTTATATCCTTATTACCAATGGTGTCATACTACCGCATTCTCAGAATTTAATGTAAGAATCTGAAAGCGTAATGTAGGGTGATTTAAGTTTTTGTTTAATACCATGATTTGTAATTAGTATTGTTGAACCGGTAACTTTTAATTGTTGAACAATTTAAAGTGAAGCTGGTGGTTGTTCGAGCTAATTTCATCTGAATAGCCAGCAAACTTTGTGGATTCCTAAGCTCCAAGCCATGTGCAAAGTGTACCTTTTGAACGAATAAGTATACAACAAACAGCATGCAAAGCACTGGAAGTGGCACTGAAGCCGACAGACGAGAAACACTGAATTGCAAACATGAAATGCAATATAAATGAAAATAGGGAAAGTTTCAAAGCATACTCCTTTTGTTCACTTCGTGTGTTGTTAAATTTACAGCAATCTATTTTAAACTTTACGAAACATGTTTCAAACTGTTCGGTGTTTATTTGTAACAATAACAATAATGATCGAGTCATTTATAAGGAAAGATTTAAAACGATAAGTATTGTGTAACGTTTATTATTGTCTCGCCGGTAGCGTAGAGGTTAGCATTCGCGCCTAGCAATCCGGGGAATGCGAGAGTGATTCTCACATCTTTCAAATTTAAAAAAAATCCAAAATTACAGGACTGGATACCCATTAAGTTGAGCAATTGTATGACAAACAATTTTTGTTTAAAAAATTCTCTATCAGGACGTCTTCACGTTGAGAAGATCCATAGACTCCACTTTCGGAGTGGATATCTTCACACTGTCGATCCATATGATCCACTTGGGAGCAAAAATGCTATGAAAGAAATACATATCTTCTCGGTAGTGTAGCAGTTAGCATTCAGGCCTCACCATTCGGGGAATGCGGGTTTGATTCACATATCTGTCAGATTTAAAAAAAAATAAAAAATGAATGTCTGAAAATGCAGGACTGTGGATGCCCATAATTAATATTTTCACATTGTGGAAATCCATACGCTCCAATTTCGGAGCGGGCGTGGTGGAAAAAAAACATTACAATAACGGAAATAATATTTCTGTAATACTCTGAAAATGAAACTCTTTCTTCAACTGTTCACGAATTGAATGTCTAGAATTCTGTATGGTGTAATTTATTGTGCATTTAAAAAAACTGGATTTGATTGGAAAAAAATATTAAAATAAAAAAATCGCTTAATAAAAATGTGTTTTGTCATAAATATAATGATATTAATTTACGGCAACAAATATTAATTAATATAATATATTATTTATATTATAATATAATTATTGTTCTCCAATAATTATTACCACATGTGCAGATCAAACAAAACCAGAATGAGTAAACAGCTCTAAGAGGTGTTTAAACTCGACAAATGTTTACTTTATCGACGGTTATTTATAACTCAATTCATCACTCGTGAATCAAACTGCGACATATCCCATAAGTGGCTTCAGTTTTAGTAATTATGGCACCGTCTGTAACAACCGAATCGATTGATTTGAATTTATTAATTTAATCATATAACATGTGAGAAGATTACATATTTAAGACAATTATAATATGGCATAACGTACACTTTACAATTTAAAAAATTTGTATCATTAAAAATATATATTTAAAGGTAAAATAAAGAAGCAGACTAAGTACGAATATACAACATGATCTATAAACACTATATGGTGCCGGAGGTTGCTAATTCAAATCCCACATCTAAATAAAGATTAAAAAGATACATAAAAAAACACAACGGATTGAGCAATTGTCTGACAAACAAGTCTTTATTTTGTGAGAATCTGTACGCTATACTTTTAGAGCGGGTATTAAAAGAAAGGTCTATCGGGTGAGTTAGGCCACGGGGAAGAATAGCAGAGTGTCAAAGCGACTGTGATAGAGATGCAAAATAGCTATAAATAGTTGAGTGAACAAGTACGGCTGCGCGTCAGTCATAACAACTCGCCCGCTTGCTCACTCACATATTCAAAGCTATTTTGCATCTCTGTTTCCCTGGTATTGTCGCCGACGCTCTGTCGCCGCGACATCTATCGTGTCCGCGGCCTTTAACAGATCGTATTCTAGAAATTTTAAAATACACATCCATTTAAGCACACTCTCACTCGTGTGGGAGATATCAATATATGAAGAAAATCATGAAACATTATTCTCTCGCCACCTTTATTTACCATTAATTTTATTTCCCTTTTTATATGTTTAATTAATAAAGGAAAAATATTATTATGTTACGTTGAAAATGTCTTCAACTTGTATTTGTTAACATGTTAAATAAATAATCAAATTGAATCATAATTTGCAATAATCGGAGAAAGGTAACTAAGCACTGTTAAGAATTTAGGAGTTTGCTTGATGCTGATATCGTCCATAGAAGTTGCAGTGCTTTGAAAGACGAAGAAATAATTAATTGCTTTTATTAAACATAAATAATTCGCAACAGCACTTTCTCACGTTTTCTTTTTCATCATTTTAAGTGAAATTTGTGGTTTAAATAACATCGTGGTAGCTTATTTAAAATGTCACTTACCTCATTTTGTGTCATTGCTTCTCATAAAGTAATCGTGTTTTAATTACACCAGTATTTTAGATCTTTGTTACAGGCGAGCACTTAGGTTATTGTTATTTCGATAAATTATTAATATTTTGAAAAACCGTGACGGGAAGAATACGTGATTAATTATAGACCACTAATGCGTCAAAACTTTCACTGCAAATTGTAATCTCTTACTTAAACAAAATGTCTCAAATGACAAATGATATTTTTAACTAAAGATCATGTCTCTATCACTTATCTCTTAATCATTATAGCTATATTTGGTCAGAGATAAATTATAAAAAAATATTTACTTCTTGCTTAGACTGCGTTGTACCAAATAATCGTTTTACGAACAGTCATTATAAAATTTGATAAACATCTTGTGTTGGAACTTAAAATAGTAATGCGGTTAATTAGTAAATCACGAATTTTGCTCTAGGGTAAAGCATAATTATGAATGACCACAATTAAAATATTCATCATGATAGACGTTAAAAGTCATGAAGTGATGCTGGAACTGTTTGGCGTATACGTTGTGGATGCTTCAGGAAAGCTTTGATTCTGCTTATATATTCCAACCGGTGGTGTAACGACGTCTCGGGAAACCGTCGAGTGATACCCACAGCATGTATTCAGCAAGTTACAGACAATTTTGGAGGCGTCATTGAACGTTACTTGAGAAATTTAGATGCTTATTCTATACTCTTTTGTTGAATTTTTCAACCAAAGAATTACACATTTTTTAGAGATATATCTTTAAGATGAGGTTATCTAAATTCACCAGTGACTTTATCTTCTATGAAAATATGTTTTTTCTTGATTGACACTAATAATAGGGGTGAAATCATTGGGATTTAATTATGATATATCAGGAAATGCCGGATAAAGCTAGTATAATAAAGATGCGTATATAAGTAACAAACAGGAATATAAATATTACAAAAACAGTAAAACCTCGATATATCAGACCTCTATTTAACGGACTTTGGATATAATGGACAAAAAATTCAGTCAAATGTAAAAAAAAAAAAAAACGTCCTGTTAATATTATACATGCTTAAATTCGGTAACCAGACAACTGCATGCATGACAAGTGCTCACATGGCATTTGCGCACAAATTGAAGTGCTCACATTAACACAGAAGTTAATATTAAGACATTTAATACTTAATTTACGTAATTGTAGTATAGGTAGATTTTTATTTCAATGATACCTACCTTTAGTATAATTACGTAAATTAAGTATAAATGTCTTAATATTAATTTCTGTGTTAGTGTGAGAACTTAAATGTGTGCGCAGATGTCATGTGAGCATTTGTGATGCGTGCAGTTGTCATGGAACCCTTAAATTCAAGTGTCGCCACATGTAAACAATTTTTAGCGGTCATGATAATCACGTCATACGTCTAGCACTAGGTTTTTAAATGAAGTAATTGTTGTATTGCAAGATGAAGATAATGCAGAAGAGACAAGAGGACAGCGTACCTTGCAAAACTTAAAGTGTTACAATTTAAAGTCAACATTTTTTAATTTTGATGCAGCATGGAAAGAAGTGAAAGAGCAATCATTAAAAAATGGTTGGAAGAATTTGTTTGATGGCCAAAATGCAGACATAGATTTAGAATGGTTAGAAGTTCCTGATTTTTGTAGGACTAGAAATAATAATGCCGGAGAAAAAGTAGCCTAAGAAGATATTTTGCAATGACTAGAAGTGGATGATGGTGAACCTGGGTATTACATCATGACTGAAAGTGAAATAGCAGATGAAGTTATGAACCTAAAAAATGAGGATGGAAGTAAAGATAGCGAAGAAGAAGAAGCATCACTGTCAACAATGAAGTTATTAGTGATAAGATTACATTTCGACGTTAGAATAACATGGATAACTCCCCTCAATTAGTCCGTTATATCGAGGTTTTACTGTGTTATGATTATTTTATAAATATTTTTTTATGTAGGTAACAAGACTCGATCCCGTGCTGTATACAGAACCGAAGCGCGCCCGCTTACCAACTGGCCATGGGCCATATTCGGTTATTATTATTTATATTTGTGCCAGATTAAATTTAATTTTGAACTCAAATTTTTCAGGTGTATGGCAATATTTGCAAATTAACACTAGATTTATTGGGTACTCGAAATCGATGTTTTTCATTAGCGTGCTTACCTTATCGGATAAATCAAATTTGTATTGGTATAAAAAATAAAGGATTGTTCGATATAACTCAGAGGCTACACCTTTTCTGATTAAATTTGACCAACATCCGGTGTAACTAATAGAGATTAATCTTGTTTTGTTGATTTGTGTATACATTTGTAATACATGAGCTGCGAGTGGTAAACGTTAAAAGTTAACAACACATATCACATATATTTAAAATTACATACTAAATTTATATTTATATACAAATTTAATATTTTTTATTGCATGTCCGCTGTGAAATTGCAGCATATCGGTCTACTCAGTGTGAAGATTTCCACTCTAGATAAAGTATGGATCTCCGCAATGTGAATACATGACATATTTTTTTTCATCTGAATTGGTTGTCGGCCAATTAGTCAATCTATTACTCATTCATTCCTGAATTATTTGATTATTAAAATTTTAAAAGCTGTGCGAATTTTCAATATCTGGCTAAAAACACAGACGCTTATCTATAGGGTACCTGGAAAAACATTTAGATAAGGAAATAATATTTTATAATATACATTAAGTATATTACATGGTTCATCGTGAAATAATACCTCCTATACCACACAATACAACGTGGCCAATATTGCAGGAACACGTAACTTGATTTTATTAACTTGATATAAGTCAATTTGTAACGTATAGGTCTATTTTTTGCAATCTCTTGTATCATTTATACATTTTTTCCCACATAATTTTACACGTTTTATAAACATATGTTTTAATACAAAATATTCCTAATACTACGAGAGATAGAAAACAATAAAATTATACTTTACAAAGTGACTTAAGCAATATGAGTTAATATTTTATTTTGAGCAATAAGGTAATTTAGGTAATTTATGTTTAGTCACAAATCTTTTCGAACAAAGTAGTTTAATTCCAGTATCAGAGCTCTGGGATATACCAGATTACGACCAGGCGTAAGGACGGGGCGGGTGGATGGAGGGCACATTGAAATAAAATTAATAGCATTCTAAATGTTTGGTCTCAGTAAATCGTCACAAAAATTGCTATATCCGATTCAATTTCATATAACCCATCCAACCGTATCAAGTCGACTTGATACAAGTAGTTGTTATGTATTGTATTGTACGTTCAGGTGAGTTCAGATCGGTTTTTGCTAACCATCACCAAACGTGGTCGCCAGTTTCACCAAATCGTCGGTCTAGAACGCGAAAAAAACGACATTCATTCAAACGGAACTTTTAATTGTATAATATTATAAAATAAATAATTACAATTCGATTTACTTAAGGTTTTGTATACTTATTAATAATAATCGATAGTTTGATAATTAATTAGAGTGTGAATCAACGGTTAATGAATGTTTTGTGGAAGTGGTTTTGATTGTAAACTTAAATAATGTCGTTTCATTTAAATATTGATCAATATACTCATAAATACGAATACTACACTGTGTAAAGTAAATTGAACATAAAATTGATATATGTATAAAATACAATGAATTGTTGATATTTTTTTATATTGGCACGTGATTTGTTATTATAAAATACGTAATACTTTTTAAATTTGAACTGGAAAAAAACCCTTAACACAATCTTATCGTGCACGAAGACTTAAACTAAAGTTTTATTAAGTTGATTGGGTATTAATTTGATAAATTATTTGAGAAAAACAAGTAAAATTGGTGTAGTGAAAGTTCATTTTTCTGGTCGTAGATTTGACAGGCCATCCTTTCTTCAAACATTAAACTTAAATTTAAAACTAATTCGGCGTTTGTAGCTTACATTTTTTTGATAGAATGTGTATTCAGTTGTATACGTTGTGGTTATTAAAAAACATCTAGTGAAAACTGAGGGTTACGTCCTTTTTCCTTTCCACAGTCAATATCATACAATGTAACACATTTTTTATGTTAACTATATTTTTATGAATGTATACTTTGTATATATGGCTGTTGATAGCTTTTAGTTATATTGTTTAGCGTATTATATCTTTTTTGTATTACCTTGATTTTAGTTCTTACATTATTGCCAAGACTAATATTTTGCAGATAACTTAAAAATAGATCTATTTATAATAAATCTA
Organism: Rhyacophila evoluta; assembly: GCA_022683975.1. Lineage (NCBI taxonomy): Eukaryota > Metazoa > Arthropoda > Insecta > Trichoptera > Rhyacophilidae > Rhyacophila > Rhyacophila evoluta. The sequence continues at coordinate 14,218 of JAGVSQ010008137.1, forward strand.
TCGTACTAAAGAATCAACCCTTTTGTCGAGGAATACTTAAATCCCCGAAACAGCATGCGTGTGAAGCTACAGATGAAAACAATATTTATTAAGTAGCGGTAAACATATTAAAAGTTTTTTTACTAAGTAAATAAATTGAAAAATATTGTGATAAAAACTTAGTATAACGTCGTGGCAACATGACAAGCGTGCGAAGAAGAAATTTCCTGATCGGAATCTTCGCCGCGTCAGGTGTGAGTGTTGTTTTTGTTCTCAGGGGTGGCATACCTTTCGAGGAGATTATCAGGAACTTCGCCAGATGGGGTAATAATTATTGAATAATCGTTAATATTTCAAATGCTGTGTGGATTTTACGATTTTGCCGGCTGGATTTCTTTACGAAGCTTATATCGTCGTATTACTGGCAAAAGACGTTAAAGTAAAATAGTGAGTTTTGAGAT
>JAGVSQ010008138.1:0-14656 GCA_022683975.1 Rhyacophila evoluta
ATAAAACATTCATTAATTCTTTTATCATCTTTGGCTTTATGATAGCGTTCTATTTTACTATGCATAAAAAAAATGTACAATATTTAAAACAATCTATTTACATCACTTAAATTAATGTATATTAGGTAATTTTAGAAATACAAGTGTTTTTCAACCTAAGTGATATGATATTAATGATACTATTTGAAATATGAACGTTAGAGTTGACTTTTGATTTAGTGAATTTAGTTACTGGTATGAAGTTAAGAAATAACAAATAATTGTATAATGAAAAAAATTTTACTATCTGAGTGGTAGCATTGTAATGCACTGGAATTATATTTTTGTATTTGGAAATAACTTTTTTTTCTATCAAATAAGTTTTATCGTGAATTTTTTTAATGGATTATGAAGTATTTATTATACGATAAAGATAAAATATTATTTTGTAATAATTCAAACTTTTATCTATTTACAATTTACACACATTTATAAACCTCACTTTCTGTTACAGTAGCAGAAAAGTGTTAAATTTAGTTTACTATTAGATTACTTTATGAGAGCTCTGCAACATAATATGATCACATTTTTTATCGTGGAATTAATACAAATTATAATACATTATCAAACAGTATACATAATTGAATATCAGGAATCAAAGATAATTTCAAAAAGTTTTCAGAATATACACTGGGATAGATACAAATAATTTTGAATTCTGTCCAATTTGTTTAACACGTTAAATACATATCGGTCTAATTGAGTAGCATATTTCCAAAATGAACTTATTACACTATGCCAAAATTTAAATGGAAAGATTTTGAACAGGTATTTTTGTATAAAAGAACCAGATAGCGTGTAAACTAGTTGAAAAATCAATTTTTAAAATATTAAAAACATTCTTCATGTATGGTTCTTTAATGCAACCAAATATTTGTTCAACTTTGTTCTCTTATAAATTTTGGAAATACTAAATACACTTTGAAAATACAACTCTTAATACTTAATCGTACAGAGGTATATGTATCATATAGAGCAGCGCCAAATAATACGCAAATAGTTCTCGTAATTTATGAAGTTATATAGACCACAATAATAACTAAACACAATATTATTTTTTTCATTGCTTGCTCTTCTGTTAACTTGTTATTTTTTTTGGAATTTATTTATATTCACATCACTGCAAATGAAAACACTGATTTACAGTTTAAATTCACTGGGAATGCATATGTCAGAAGTAATTGTAATAGTCCAGGACCGGCATCTCGTTTCAGTGTAGAGGGCCAGTCGGCGGTGATCTCCTGGGTGGCGGGGGGTATGGGCTATACCTCGGTGCCGGGAACGGCGGCATTTTATGTATCCAGTGTTCTTGGGGATGCTGAAGTGGTCCTGGTGACGGTGAAGGTGGACGAAGCCAAGGTGGCCACGCTGGAGCGGCGCCGTAGAGGCCCAGAGGTCTCCAAAGGCGAGCTTTCTCAGCGAGGGCGGCTGCCACCATGTTATTGTTTTCAGCATCTTGCAGGCACTCTGGATAAAGGCGAAGTGGAGCTCTCAAAAGTTGTTGCTCCATAAACATCAGTTCCATGGGATCTCTGTTAATAAAAAAAATGTAATGTTTAGTTTATTTGAATTTTATATAGACTGTGTTTGAAAGGCAGGCAAGTTAGTCTAATAAGAAATAACAGACATAAATATTTAATCGAAAAACTTGACTAATTGAATCAAAGGATTTTGTACGTAATAATTCTTCCATCAAACTAATTATATGATATGAATACCAAAATAGTACGCTGATATACCGGCCTTGTAATACATGTAATTTTAATTCCAAAAATAAAAATAAAGAACAAAATCGCAGTAAATTACTGGCTTAGAAAATACATGATTAAACTTATATAAAGCTTATAAACTATTGAAATTGTTAAATACGATTATTTTTTCTCTCTCGAATTTATAGTAATAATTATAAATATTAATAAAATTATAAATTATACATAATATTGTATACGGGTTCACAATTATAAACATCATTTTCTCATATCTTCCTTAAGTCAGCAAAAGTTTTTTAAGTGTACAGAAATAAAAAAGGGTGTTTTTTTTTTCAAAAGCTCAACTGTTTTGGAAGCTTCTATTATAATATCCAAATATATGATTCTATATACCGATGTTTTGAATCAGACATTTCAAGTGTGATTCTATAAATCAGTTTATTATAAACATTAATGCTTACTGCATTTTGATATTTCTTATAATTCATACATGTAATTATATTATCTTCAAAGATAATCATATAGCCAAACGTTTATTGCTGGTATTCCCCAAAATCATTTTAATCAGTCCACAGTTCGTCAAACGAAATCTCAAAACACAATCAAATCGCGCTGTCGGTAAAACATCACAGAAAGGTATATTTATGTATAAATAAAACTAGACACGATGATCTTGCAAGACTAAAGAGTTAAGAGGGGAAGGCGTGAAAAGAACGATGTCCAGCCCGAGGGGGCTTCGCGAGCTCTATCGGGGCGTCTCGTGCCTTTCGCCGGTGATTCTTGCCCCCCAAAAGCGAGGTGAGCACTCTCGGACTATGCCCCCAGGCCTAACCATAAATCATCCATTTCTTTGGCGCTGTGGTAATATTTTCTCACTACACATGATAAGATTTCATAGAAGATTTGGTTCAAAGAGTCTCTGATACGCCAGCTCATATATTACTTTTCTCATACTAATTTACTTTATATTGACAACACATTAAAAATACTTCTAAAGCTATTTTTAACGTACGTTAACCGTTGCTATATTTATTCAAATAATACGTTTTCTCATTACACATTTCATTTACGTTTAATAACATTTATACCGGAAGTAGTATCGCTTATTTCGTTTGGTATTTTTCTTTACGTAAACATTTTATATGACGTGTTGTCAAGCCTTGATTTCTCTTTTTCTATAAGGAACCCATCAAAATGTTTATTTGATAGAACTAACATTAATATTTGTATTTTTTCACCGATGTGCGTGAAAAAATCTCCATCCGTGGTTTATTATAGATTTTATGCATATTCAGGAACTTTGCGAGACCAAAAGACACTTGACTCAGCTCTATAAAATAACTAACTATCTAGTAATATTATACATGAAAATAAATATTCAATATTTAATTTTTTACACATATCATTTATGTTAAAATTATTTCTTTTTTATGTTACAAATAATGATTAAATTTAAAGCATTTTTTACATAATATATTTATTAATAACGGTAGCTATCTAAAAATGAATGGTATTTTAGTATCGATATGTCGTAACATAATAAAACAGCAAAAAGTGATTAATTTTAAAGGCTAAATCATATAATTATGGCGTACATAAACCATGTGAAAGTCATAAATAATATGTGCTTAAAATGCATAGTGCATTATTTTAATAGCGCTCATTTAATCTATGAAAATCACGAACGAACTCGATTTGTATATTCGTTTCTTTTAATTGACATAACATGCTTTAAAATAAAAAATATATTACTATTTATACTATAACAAAAATATTTAAAACATGTATCGTAATTTAATAGTGAAATTAAGCATAAGATGAATTGATAAAAAACCAAATTTGTGGGTTAGATGCTGGACCAAAGTACTCTTGAATAGTACAATTACTTTGAATTATAAATATGATATATGATATGAAACTCATTTGATAAACAAAATTGCTTGTTCGGTGTAACAAAAATATTAAAAATTTGATATTAGACAAAATAAGAAACGTTTGTGGATTTGCATGATTATGTAGGTACAATTTCGAAAAGTTTAATCTATAGTGAAAATGCATTCATTTAGACGTTGATTATTTTCTTTGGATGATTTTTAGAATGTTAATATAACGTATCTTATTCCATAATTTAAGTAACATTAGGATTATATTTATTTATACTTTAAACTGTTGAGAAATTTAAAACATTCAATTGGATGGTTTTGTAAATCTATCAAATTGTTCTTTTGGTATTTTTTACTAGTATGAGTGTAATTCAAGTGCACAATATATATAAATATGCTTCGAATAAAACCTGGAGCTTCTAAATAACAAAAAACGCCTCGCGAATTACAAATTAAATAAAAAGTTTCAAACGTAGAATACTAAACGCCACGAATTGTAAGTATTATTTATTTAATAGGACAGGTTCATTATTGAGTGTCTAAGCCCTTTTAAAATTCTGTACAGTTATGGTCTCATCTTCATCGGAATATTTTGGTAATGGAATGAATAAGTCGGTCGAACCATTTGGGCATAATTACGACGTGTTAATACCGGATAATAATATAATAAAGGATAGTATCCTCAGGCACTTGCGGCCTTTACCCAACAATCTAGAGGTGATTCAATGGACGATGTTTTGTCAAATTAATTAATTACCTAAGTGTTTATTTCTTGTATTTGTGTTATACAAGTCACAGAGTCTCTCATCGTTTTTTAAATTTATTAAAAAATAATTTGATGGCATACATATTATATAAACTTTTTAATATGTAATATCGATAGCTTTACGTGCAAATTTGCTAACTATGTTTGATAGGAGAACATAAAACTGATTAAAAGTTATTTTTGCGATTATGTTGATGCTAAAATATAACATTTAAACAGTATATATTTAGATATTCTTATGAACGACAGACTTTCGACGGATCTGAATACGAATTAGCAAATTATCGTAGTCTAGATCTCAGAACCCGATAAAATTTTCAAACTTTCTTGTGACATTTTTTGAATATATTTAAATAGTTTTGAGCTGCCAAATTAATACAGTAAATGCATATAGAATGATACAACAAAATGGCATATTAATTCAATTTCAGCTAGATTTGTTTGATATGTTATTCGCAATTGTATCTCTACTAGCCACGTACAATAATGAAGAGCGCAAATCCTCAGCTGTATGAAATATTTTTTTCAAAGATACCATACTGGATGTCTTTATAGGGTGAGCGATTGACCGGTAGTCACATTATACAAAACAATTTATCAAAAATCATTATAGAAACCGATATGCTGTATTTCTGTAATAGACATCTTGATACTATAGAGCTCCATATGCTCTACCTTTGGAGTGGAAAATAATAAACAAAATATAACAAACACGAATACATTTATAGCCAGTGGCAATTGACAATTGAATCAGAACTCGCCATTATAATCACTCCTATCTGTTACTTACTACCGCTGCAGTCTCTACACGAATTGGAATTTAAGATCAATTATTATAAAATGGAAAAAAAACATGATCTACGTGTTTACTCAGAATCTAAAGTGTTGTTTTACTGTTCACATTACTGTTAACAGTGGAAATATATTAAAATCTAAAATACTTCAACCCGTATGATTCGAATTCTATATTTTAATTAGAGTTTTGATTTAAAAAAAGGTGTTAATTGATTAACAATTTAACTTCCAAACACATTTAATACCACTTCCATATTAAGGTTTATATTATTACGTATTTGCTTCTTCCATTTTTTTTTTTGGAATTGCTCGTATCTTTTTAAACTAACAATTTATCTATATTTTAGTCATCATTTAGAATAGTCTGAATAACTTTGTATACATTTACGCATATTGATTCATTATTTATAATATTTTTTTTTTTTAAAAAAACCCGACACAGATGGGGATTCGAACCCGCATTCCCCGGATCGTTAGGCGCGCACGCTACCAACTACGCTACCGGGGAGACATATAATATTTATGACAGCATTTCTATTCTTTTTCATATTCGTTTCATCGTTGCTTGGTAATGTTCGTAGGTTTGAATAAGCTTCTTAGTAATTATATGAAAAATAAAAAAAAATGACAAATGATTGTCAGCGATAATATTCATTAAAGAAGACCTGCCATTCCCATATGAATATGGTGAGATTTTATTGTTATTAATAAAATATGTGCATGTCTGATGTTATTAGAGCGCGTATGAGAGAAAATAAGTGATTTTTTTAATACTCATTTAAGTGTGTAAAAAATGTTGAAGAAAAGAATTATTGTTGGGTCAAATTATATATCATGGTCACTTTAATAAAAGGTTATTGCTGTTATTACAGGTAGTGATAGTCTGCGGTGTGGCACCTTAATCAGAAATCGTCAACCCTTTTAAATTGTTTTATCGATTTTGAGAAACGCCAAATACGTATCATCATATATACAATATTAATCTTAAACTTTAAAATCGTATTAATGATTTACCAATATAGACAACTCTTTCATATTCCTGTTGAAAGTGATTTGAATTAAAAAAAACACTCAATTTTAGTTGAAATATTCTAGAGGTTTTTAAAATGGTATTCAATTTATTATATGTATATAAATAATTAGCACTTATTTATAAAATTGTATTCTTACAAAAAATGAGAGTGTATCCATTATCAATAATTTTATTTGATAATAAAGCAATCTAAAATTGTATTAAAAAAATATTAAGTAAGATTTTAATTTAAAGCCGTGCTGTTTTTGTTTGATTCATCTTGACTTGATGAATATATTGTCTATGATACGTAATATTTCATCAAGTATACATTTTCGTAATTAAAATGCATATTTTTATTTAGGATTGACTTTAAAAATTAAAACAATGAAATGAGTTTTATTCAAACATTGTTTGAAGAAACCTATAATAAAATTTAAAAAATCATTAAGTTGTTGTATTTATATGAGATAAGCATACAATATTTTAAAATTTGCGCGTATTATTTATTTATTTAGTATTCGAATATTGATACATAATTTTATGATATTATGGTTAGTTTATTTAGTTGGCGATCTCTGAATAAATTTGAGCGGTTTTTTCTTGAGTAGAGGTTGATTTAAACGAAAACGACAAAAATAATCATTACAGCAAAACGAAGGTGAGATATAAACACACTTAGAACTATGTTCTCTCTAATAATGTCGGCGATTTAAAAAAAAGATATTCTCTCATCTCTGGGAAAGAAGCAATACTTAGATATATTTAGAAAATAATACCATATTATGTTACAATAGATCTTCTCCAAACGTGTAATCATGTTACTCAATAAAACAACTCACATTTTAAATAATCGTTACTCACTTTGTTGAATTTAAAATATGTGCTATGATATCATGGTTTTATTAACATACAAATATTGCCTCACTACCGATATATCTAAAAAATCTACAAACTCAATGAAAAAAATATTAAGTTCTCCTTGAGCTTTAAGCTTTATATGGAACAATTTATTATAATTCATTTGCTATCTCGTATTTTAAGGTTCAGTGATAAAAATACGACTCAAAGTTTACAAAATGATCAATAATATGTATAATTTCAATTACTTTCTTAAAACGTACTAAATCGTTCATTAATCACGTATTCGTGAAGGTTGATAGCATATAAAGTATATGCTATATTTGCTCTATCATAAATAAAAGAAAAGGGGAACTTAGTTTAAATATAATACATTAAGTAAAAACAATTTTTTGAATTAGTATTTTTGTAACCTTCATTTTTATGCATCGCAAGTTGTTAATTCTTTCACATTGACTGAAAATTGCTGTAATTATAAAAACGCCTGAAGGAAAAATGTATTGCAAGGAAATTTCGTATTTATTTTATAGTAACTATGATTCATATTTCACTCGCATTTTGGAGTTGGAAGTTGCACTTTTGAATCATACAACTATATAAAGGAAAAAAAAACAATATTTTTAAAGCGTAATCTGTTTTATCGTCTTAAAGATTCGTATTATTTTAAAAAATGTATTTAATGAAGTAGGTAATTTAATGGTGAGATTCAAACGTATGTTTTGATTCTTCGTTGTTCGTCTGTCGCGATTTAGAAGTTTCCTGTAGTAAATCAATCAGCATGAGACATTTTCAAGTTTTTTTTTTTTGATCAGATAACTTCCTGTCTGTGCAAATGTTTATTACGGTTACAAAAGATCTAACTTCGTGGTAATTACTCTGTGAGTTAATTAATAAATATTTTTAAAATACATTATGGAGGTCTAGGGGAAAAGAATCAATAAAATACAAACATGTATTTAAAATGTTATGACTGAGTCTTCACAGGTTGTCAGTGTTGCACTGGCATGCAGTGGCGGGGAGTGGGGTAGGGGTCGTGGAGATACGAGAAGCTAAATAACTTAAAGAAAAAAACCCAAACGCTCGCCGCCCTGTAATTTGCCGCTAGAAGGCGTTGCTGTTGATGGTATGATGATCGTAATGTTCGGAGCTGCGTGTGAAGATGCTGGGAGAGGTCAGGGCAGAACATCTCGCGGCCGACGTAATAAAACTATTAGCGATTTATTTTCTCGAAACAACTACCATATTTTAAAACCCTTGTACGCGGAATCCAAAGAAGCTCGCACGCCTATTTATTGATAACTTACCGCGTGTAATTTTGCTAAATGTTGTAGGATTATTACATTACACTAGTAACCCTTTTATCACGTAGAACGTAAATAATAATTCAAGAACTGACCTTCCCGCTTAGACAACAAATATTAAAGTTAATTATCTTTATGAAAAATATCCCAAACATATATTTAAAAAAAAACTTTTAACGATAAAACTGTGAAGCTTTCTTCATACTAGCAATACTATGCGGCTTTTTTTGGGATAGATTCAAATTCATGCTTTACCCAAAATACTTTTATTCATTCTGTTGTTAAAAATTCATTCCAATGCTTGTATTCATACAATATTTATCATCACTGATTATGTTAAATGTTAAAATTCACACAATTAACCTAGAAATAGTAGCCAAAATAACATGTGAAAATTTGACCACTTCAAGTATTAAAAATTAGCAATATCTTAATTTTAAGTGATGATTTTTTAAACTGTGACAATGATATAATATTAAGTTATTAACTATTAAATTTTGCTTAGAATTTTGAGTACCATAATCAAAAAAAAATGTTTCAAGTGATTTAGAAACTATGTTAATTTTCGCAAACGATAAAAGCTCATTTTGCGAATTTGCCAAAAGTGGCCCTTTTAAAAGTACACAGCTATTATGTATCGTTTGGTAGAAAATTGTGTTTGACAAGCAAATACACAGAAGTATTTTTTGATTTTGGTAGAATACGAAAAAACTCAAAATGCTAGTAAACCCACGTTATAATAAACTTGCCTGCTTTTTATAAATACAAATGATTCACGAAACCTTAAAATTAAAAATTTTTATGCCGCACTTCAAAGATAAATAGTATCTCACATACTTTATGGTATACATTACTGCCTGTAATTAACACCGTCTATTTAAAAAAACTAATATGGCGAAATTACTTATTTATAGGTAAATATTTGAATTGAAATTAATTAATAGCTTAATTCGCTATAGTTCAATCGAGCAGTGAATGCCAATATATTTTTAGGTGATACTATCTCATATCTGTGGCCAAAGGAAGTTGTTAGACCACCGGGCTAAGCTGCCGACTTGTTTTCTCATGCCATCATTTTGTTTATTAAATATGCAACCGCAGTACTTATCTTGTAAAATTAATGTTCACAACATTTATTTACACATTTTTCGAATTCGTTTTTTTTCTCAAATCTGCTGCAGAAATCTAGAAAAAGACATTTGCATAATTTAGTATTGTCACGGGGCATTGATTTATGCACGGACATTATGACCGCGTACGATATCCCGTATCGTTTATCAAAATTTCTCAATTGAATCACGCGTCTCGGCGAGTTTAGCCATTCGCGCAATGATGTACGATGTAAATATTTCGAAGTAACCTGATCTTGTGGAATGATAAGCACTAACACGACACACCTGACGGGCGGTCGATGGACCAGGATGAGATCATTTCATTTGAAGATTCCAACCGCTCAAAAGCTCCATATCTACTTCCGAAATTCACAATTAAAGCCTTCAGGCAATTAAGAAAGCTCATTTACGTAATCTTTCAAATCATAAACTAATAAAGAGAAATAAAAATACGAACTATCATAACAAACAAACTTATGGGTAATTTCGTATAATTTTAGCTAGCAAATAAAAGATCGTATCGTCAACATTATTATCCTAACTAATACTGCATTAGTCGATCAAAAAATATACTTTAATATATATATGCGAGAAGATTCTGGGAATACGGTAGTGTCACATTTTTCGAAGCGAGGGAAAAAGAAAACGAACCAAGCAGCCACCAATAATCTACAAAGTGAAACTGCAATCCCGGACCTGGCTCGGCCAATTATTGCTAAGGCGTCAAGAGAATTTTAGCTTGCCTTGCCAATTTCTAAGGCGAATGGTTCTCGATATCCTGGATGGCCGTTAAACACTATCTTTATAATGTATTCGGCGGAGTTATGGGATGCAGGTATGACCCGGGAGAGTGCAAAAATACTGGCACTGTATACATGTACACTATATAAATTCGCATGGTTCTATAGGTTTCTTTTGTGCCATGTCTACTCCAGTGGGGCACAAATGATTGTAAGGATGACCATCCCAAAATGGAGTATATCTAATACCTTTATTCGATTTTTTCACGTAAACTGGCTGTTAGGTAATAGTTTAACTCATTGGATATCCACTATTCAGATTTTTTTAAATTCTGCAGCTGTGTGATTCAAGCTCGCAACTTCCGACTCCTAAGTGCGCATGTTAATTTCTCCGGCACCAGACGACACCAATCCTTCATTCATTACCCTTTTATTAATCAAGTCACTGTACGTTAATACCAAAAAGTAACAATAAACTCTAAAATCACCTATTATAACAGTACGTCACTTAATCCTTGCGATTAGTGCGATGGTTGTTTTTTTCTGGGGGATAGTTTACCTAGTATTGTTCGTCGATGATTAGGATGATAATCGCTCTCGCAAATAACTAGCCCTAGTATATTTTCTCAGCTTATAGGGCATTACGTTTGTATGCATTTATGTTTATAACAAATAAACTGCACTGCTGTGTATGCTTAGCATTTCCTAAACATCACCGGAATCATTAAGTCAAGCGCAGTATTGGCGTGGTTCTCTCCTCTCGGGTCATTTTTTTGCCGGCAACAAATTTTCTCACCAGCCGAAAGGAAATTATTGCGAATATCAGGACCCACAGCGACGGTAAGGTGCTCATTCCTACACGCAACTGACATAAGAAAATAATAATACAATTGACACGAAGAAAGTTCATCTTAAAAATATTTTGACCCACCCTGTACAGAACCCAAAAAGCTGCTGCTCCCGATTCTTTGGGAAATTATTATAATATATATAATATTAACACACACTTTATAGCAATGAATTCGTTTTCTAGTACATACGTAAAATATATAACCAATTTCGTTTGTACAAAATTAACTTTATCAGATAGTATAAATATATATTTTAATTTGGACTATTTATTTTATCAATCCTATAATGAGCTTTTAGGATAAAATAGTCTAACATGTATTTGATAAAATTACGAAATGTTGGCATATTCAGTGCAAAAATATCGTTCAAGATTAAGGATTCGAGGAGGCGTCATTTGGTAAGCATATGAATTTTCATGGAGTAAAGTTTTGCGTATGTATATCCGTAATACAAAGTTTTATTATGATACATTTTTTTCATATCAGTCAGTTGCTCAATCTATTACAAATCCAGTCCAGCTTCTTTGAATATTAAAAATATTAATAATAAAAAATCAGCTGTAGAATTGGAACTTGCGACCTTCAGCATCAAAGCGTGTGCGCTAATGTTTCGGCCACGGGGAAGGCCATTTATCCTACCTTTAATGTAATTATAAAAGATATTATTTTCTTATAAATAGTTAGAAATTTACAGATAAATATTATTATGTTAGGATATTTAAAAGCTTAATTACAAACGCAGATTGGAATTATGTTTTTCAAATTTTTATTTAATTCACATGAAGTTTAATGAAACGTAAAATGACGTGAGTTAAACCACGAAGCCCGAATGATTTATGCCTTCAGCTAGGTATCACGTAAGTCATTCGGTTGAGCTAATTTAGGGTTAATTATATATTTAGTAAATTAACACCTGTGAGACGCAAATACCTCAAAAGTGTACGCCGACTCGAGGCCGCACTTACTCACGGGGCCCGAGAAACGAAGCCTCCGGCCAATCTGGGAGTAACACTTAAGTAATCAACGGGTAACTTTTTTAATTAAAGGACTCGGGTTTCCGTTATTGATGAGTACTGCATATTTTTAAATTCTCAAAATGAAGCGTGGAGATTCGTCGAAGGATTGATTTCGTTTTGATCTACACCGACTAGAACAGCGATTCCCAAACTTAACAGACACGAGAGCCACTTTGAAATTTTAATTATTTAACATACTATCTTATCTTATAAATATCATTTTTTTATTTCTCATATTTTACTATATATTAATAATGTAAGTGTATATAAAGCAGTTCAAATTAATCGGATTACTGTAATACAAAAAAAATTCCAAATGCCTGATGAAAAATTTACTAATTGTAGATAATGCCATTTTTAATTTTTATTATATGACTACTTTAAAATCGTGAAGATATTATGTAAACATAGCCACATCAATACTTCATATGTAGTTTATTTAAATCTCTGAAAAATTAAAAAAAATATAGATAAATACATATATTACTACGTACATATAGTATTAGAAGTAATAAATATACTTATTTCTCCGTTGAATATGTACGATTGACATTTTTACACTACAAAATTTATAATATATAATTCAAAATTCATACAGTGTATTAAAATATGTTACTTAAATAGCTTAAATTAAAATTACTTAGTGAAACCTAATCACGTAATTTAAATATTTCTTAGTGAGCTACCGGTTGCTCACGACAGTTTGACAGCCGCTGTACTATGCCATATACAAATCAAAATATTATATTATATTTTCAAAATCTTAATGCTCGCGTGAAGTTTTTTTTAACACAAATCACATTTATTGCTATCCAATTACACATTAAATATTTTTTGTACGGGCAATATCAAAAGTGCCGAAAAATTGGTGGTCGTTTTTATGCTTTTTTATAATTATCTAATCACCATTGTGACTGGTGATTATTTATGTTCAGTTTTGTGATATATTTATTTATATGCGAATAAAACACATATTTCAGAATTGCGATATTCTCATTTTGTGTTTATTTGTTAATTAATTGTACATTTTACAATGTTTTCGCTCTAAGTAGCATTTTTCCATATTCCAATCTATTTTATGTATTTTTTTCATAATTCATTTTTATTTTAATCGTTTTTAATTTGCATATCAGACATTATCAATTATAAATATTAACAAAGATTCTGAATATTTCCCATCTGTCATAGATACTTTTGAGGGAGGAATAGATATAAAAGAATTTTATTGCTTTTTTTAATTTCGTTTTCACCAATATCAAGTAAAATATAAATCGAATTAGTATCGCAATGAACAAAATAAAAAATAACCAATCAATACACAGTTTCATTAGTGAGCTAATTTTTTTATGCATATATTTTTAACACTAAAATCTTTCACTTTTATCAATACAATTAATATCATAAAATCAATCGAATTTCACATGCCGGTTTTTAAACAATGCTCTTCTATGTCCAAAGAACAAAAAAAATAAACTGAAAAGTTATTCCAAATCGGTATTAATGTGTATAGCATCACCACATGCGGGCGCTAACATTTCGGAATCAAAGCAATACTTGAGAACAAATTTCAGCCCATAGGACTGATTTAAGTAATGTTATGTTTTTCTGTGCCAATCAATATAAATAATATATGGTTGCTTACAAAGATTTAATATTTTGACAAATTATTTATTATTATTATTATTCAAACATTATATAAATTTGGTAACTAATAGATACGTTAATAAAAATAAGCTATATATCATTTAAATCGTATATTATGAAACACGTGAAAACTTTTCAACGTACTTTTTTTCTATATTACAAAAAGCTTAAGCATTTCTGTTAATCTACTTGTTATTTGTTGAATAGTGAGGGTGTGCGCTTTGATGCCGAAAGTTGCGGGCTCGAATCACACAGTATTTTTAAAAAATAATGACTCAGAACTGGATGTTTAATGATTCGAGGAAATATTCTTATGGAGGAATCAAATCTTATGAAAATAGGGTGATAATAGCTTATTAACAGTATTATAATTTATATATGAAATATTTTTCCCCTAGTTGACGAGTGCTAGAATAAGTCGCTATAAATAATAAAAACGCAAATTGTTTTATTAAAGGAGCTGAATTATCAACGACCCGAGTGACCCTCCTTTCTCTCCACATCAAACATGAATAGATAAACAACCACGATAAATTTCACTTTAATGGATTCCTCCTAGAAAAACCGACATCTTGTTTATTTACAGTTCTACGGCGCGTTTTCCTCGAGTCCGTCTCGCACCTTCGCCATAATACAGCTCTATCATTCTCCGCGCGGGGTTCGACCCCCCCGTACCACAATATATCAGTCTGGATGTGAAAAAACGGCATTTAAGGAGTCGTAAATAAGAAGCGAGTTTAAGGCTGGGGCGGCGGTCTGTCATTAGTTCCTAGCCGCATGATATTCACCGCCCAACACTCCACGGACTCCAAGTACAGGTGGAATAATACATCGGACGAAACGTTTTGCGCAAATTGAGCACCTACCTACATATTAATAGTTTTATTATAGAGTATCCAACTACGATGTTTTTTTTTAATATATATT
>JAGVSQ010008139.1:0-14656 GCA_022683975.1 Rhyacophila evoluta
ATTCAGAATTTAAAATCAGTTTCCATCAAGCACCATCAGTCGAAAATATTAATTAATGACTCTTGATATTGTACATATAAATATTTAAATCGTGTTTACATTAAAATATTGAAATTAAGTACACATGCTAAGCTCGCAACATATGCTTAAAATTCTAAATATACATTATACTTTTTGTACCTATAAACTTTTAAGATGAATTTTATAGACTATTGGATCCGCTTTTAATTAGAAATAGTGGGATTGATTCCGGTCTGCCCAGTCTTACGAAATTCTCTAGTAATAGATGATGGAATGGAAGATGTTACAAATGTCTTTTATGAATGTTTGCTAACATCTAATGCAAAGGAAAAACTAGTTAAGTGGATTCGACAATCACTCAAACTGGTTTCTGTGTAGATCATATGAGAGAAAAAAAAATTGGTTTAATAAAAGCGTTGTCCTATGACGAGTGTACTATCCACATCGCACTATACATTATATGTGAAATACGACTTCTCTTGTTTGTTCATTACGAAACTCACCACAAAAACGAGTTTTCGAGAATAATAAGTAATATAAAGTAACTAAGAAAAGTGATGGTACATATTTTGATCACTGAGTGCAGTTCCTTTCACGTAAAGAATAAAATAATTACTTCTTACCGGACATCCGTATTTGTAAATGAATTTGTTACTGTAGTGTTGCTATCGACTTACCTGAAAATAAATAAAAGAAAAAAATCAGCACAGCATAATAAGACATATTTAAATAATTCATAAAGACTGAAAATTGCAACGAAATATTAGACTATCCATTTCTATCTTACAGTAATATATCATAGGGACACCTACGTAGGTAACAACATCCATGATAGTTTTAAATTTATTGTTTTTTTTTTGTATTGTTTCGAGCTTTATTTAGGATATTCTAGTATAGTTAGCCATAAATTTATTACCGTTATACTCGTAAATTTTCTTTTTTTACTAATATAAATAACAGTGAACTTATTCACGATGTCCTAAAAAATGTTTGTTATAATATCGTTATGGGTGACATCTATCTCGTTAATACAACAATAAATTATATTATATTTTAATGCCATTTTAAAAAACACATAAAAACATAGTCACTTCATACAGTTTTTATTGTGTCTTCGTATGTGGTTGTATATTTGGTTAATATATTCAAATTTTGACGTTTGATTTATGAAACTTATAATAAAAATTTTGCTGTTAAAATGACCTCAACATTTCAAATACTTTAGGGGATTAAAATAAGTAAGCCTTCCAAATATTGCATTAAATGTGTTTTGCATTTACGGGGAAAAAAATAATACTCTTTGCTACATACATATGATTGTTGGAAAGGCAATAATATATTTGAATACACAATTGTAATGTTCTTTCGAAATGTGCCTGTTTAAAATGTTAATAGTATATAATTATGCATTTCCAATATTCGTCGAGTCGTTAAAACAATATGAGTCGTTAAATGAATATATCATCAATAACCTTCACATTCTTGTAGAGACAACTACTTCTTCTACATAAATCTAGTATATACCAAGAAATTAAATGCAAAATGAATTAATGACATAATCAGCTTAATATAAAATAAGATATAAATCAATTACAGATAAATGTTGAAGAAATGCACAGAGGTAATTTAAGGGTACGAATCCAGCACTAGAGGTTTAAAATAAAATCAATTACAGAACTGATAACCATTATAGGTTAAGAAATTTTGTTTAAGTTTCTTAACGACATTAAATAGTGGGTACCACCGAACGTTTACTATAGAGTTTACCAAGAGACCACCAAATAGGTCAATTTTAAATTCAATACTAAAATTACGTTTATTTCAGTACAGTTGAAACACCAATACTTATCGTGTGATACAACAGTCATATATTCGTGTTATATAATACTGGTTTTCATTGGTGCTGTAATAAATAAATGATACATCCGATTTAACAAAATGTCAAAATAAAATTTAAAGATATGAAGACAATTCATTCAAGGTATTTTTTATAAGCGTCTCCGATAAAAAAATAACTACTAAGTGGTTTATTATGTAACCTTGCATAAAATCCAACTTACAATGAGCCAAGTAATAAAAATGTTACGATCAAAATATTCCAAATAGAATTTGAACTTATTGCAAATGTATAAAAAAGTAAGATTTATAAAACAATTGATTGTCTACAGAAGTCTATTATTTAAGCAGAACAATAAATTGTAATATAAATACCGCGAAATCAACGAACCAAGTACAAAATAAAAATTACAATATAACAAGATTAGAGTAGGAGTGATCGCTATTATCTTAGTTAACGAACCGTGTGAGATATTTATAATTATCGATATATTTTTCCGCGTGGATAAAGTTAACTTAACAAATATTTAAAAATTAATATGCAACATTTATTAACTGTTTAAATCATTACTTTGAAAAAAAATCAGTAAGCTTAAAGATAACTATAGAAAATACAAACTTACTCATCAAATTTCATCGTTTTCCTTGAGGAACAGAAATGCATCAGGAAAATTCTACTCATACATATATAACGTTATTAAGAAATGGGGTTTATATATGCCATCGAATATATTGATTATTAAACTTTGTATATTATGTGTTTTTTTTTGGTTTGACAACTAAATATAATTAAATTCTATCAAGCACCATCAGTCAAAAATATTAATTATTTAAATATTATTGTTATCGTGTTACATATATAATAACAACATCAAGCCGCGAGAAAAAAACACTGAAACAGGTCTAATTTAAAGAAAATGTTGGTGGTTATTAGCAGATTGTCTTGCAATTATGCATATGGGCGTATAGCCGTCAAGGAATAAGGCAATATGTCTAAATACTACGTGAGATCATTACTGCAAGCATATATTACTTATAGGCACACTTCCATCCCTTGTTAATGTTCTAACTTCTAAGGTTTACGCCCCAAAAATATGAATCACTTGTTTTATTTAACAACTTTAATAACTATTCGTGTTTATATTCTTTGCCGATAAATCGAAATTACGTAAGCATAGTTTACATAAGTATATTGTGGTATTTCAGTAAAACCTAACCTAAAATATTAGAGCCTTTAAAAAAATCATTTATTAGTTAAATTTATATTTAACAAAGTTTAGCCATAAGAGAAAAATATAAACTGTTCAAAAATACAGTAAAATAAAAACAAAAAGTCTAATAAGTTTCAGATAAACTATTTTTAACTGATTTAATAGTTGTATGGAAAATGTATTATAAAGCATGATCTTTTGTTTATTTGTGTACATTTCAATATTAATTTATCTATTGATTCGAGAAAATTAAACCTGCTTAGAAACACAGAGCCAAAAATAACTTTATTTTAAAATAGTATGTTCTTGTGCCAGTAATTTATGTAGTCATGTATTTATCATTCTTGGTGAAAAATATGAAAATAATAAAACATGTTTTCATTATTTTTCCGCACGTTTCCGAATGGTAGAATCGACAGGGATATTTATGATTACTTTTTTTTATTAATTGGATATATTTCAATCGATAAATGTTGCCTAAGATCAAGAAATTTTGTAATTATATGAAAATAACATAAAATAACTTATCTTCCAATATTAAACGTTGTTCCTTTACGTTAGCACAATATTCTTCGACCATTCCTATGTCAAACGACGTCTGTAAACGATTACATCATTACCGAAGTCCACTTAACTCAGCTATTGCAAAGTATACATTATCCTGTCAGTCAATTCAAAATAATTATTATTCACATTTGAATCTGGTGTGCAGCACTTAAATCCTAACGGTATGTTTGCTTTCAGGTACACGTGTAATAATTATTACAATATAAACATGATTACATATTGAAACTTCATTTAACTATTTGCCCGCACGATAGTGAGGTGGATTTAAAAAATAACCTTTAAGTTAAAATTAAGTAACAAATTCCTAGGAATTTTCGAATAAAACATTTAATCTATTTTACATATTACAGTAATATGTATAAGTTTTATAAATGGACATGTGAAATCTGTGGTAGAAATATGTGATTTGTGACATTTACGGAATCGAACTGAAGTGAAAAGAATTGGCATTTTGTCACGTTGTATTTTATGTGGTTTATGTTTAGTTATTAATTGAAGTGAATAAATTACACTACTACAACCGTGAGACGGTCGGTACGACTTTAAATTATGATCATTCGTTTCTGAGTATCGTTGGGGCGAAAGGCAAGGGGTTTCTTCTCTTCATTCTCGAGTTGGTTTTATTGGATTTCAATTTAAAAAAGTAAACACCAATAATAGTGATGATTCAACATGCACATTTCTATTATATACCTTGTCCGCTCAGAAAGAAAGAGCATATGTATGTCAACAGTGTGGAGATGTTCACTACAAAAATGGAGTAGGTATGTGCATCTCCCCGAATAGACAGACCTTTCATGAGAAGTGATTGTCAACCGATTGAAAAACTCACTGGGAATCCAATCCTGCATTTTTGATTTTTTAGAAATCAAGCATCCGTGGGAGTCAAATCCGCAGTATCAATTTTTGTATTAATGTGTATACATTTTTGTTTGATTTATCGGAACCTGATTTTAAATCAAATAAATAAAATTTGTTAGAACGCGACATTGTTTTAATATAAATATAGACGGTCTAATGACCGTCGTTTAATCTTAATACAACTACATAATACAAACCCACGACTAATAGGTTAAAATATATATAAATCCCTTCACTATTAACTCAACTATTAACGTGAGCGTCAATAACACGGTATCAAGTTAAATATTTTAATCATATTTGGTTAATAAATGTCGTATCCAAAGAATTTATATTTGAACAACAAATATGTTTTCAAACTAACTTATAACATGGGACATATCGATAGTTTTATTGCACATATCGATTTCGTTACAATACACTCGTATAAAAGTGATTGATCACTTTAACACACGAATTGATAGATGTTAAGCAGTTCTATAAAACATTTATTATTATGTTCTTCAATGTATTAGTGACAATATATTATTTTATGATTATTTTTTATATTAATTATTTCTATGCTCTTATTATACTTGGTACTGTTTTATTTATTTAGAAACATAAAATCAAATACATTTGCCCTTGGAATACATTTTATTGATAGTAAAATTTTTAAAATTAACGACAATGGCATTTTATTGCTAATTTAATGGTGTTCAATTTGTCAATATTTTAATTACTGACAACCAATTAATTATGGGCGTTTTTATGGAGAATTTTTAATTTGTGTACCTATTACAATTTCATAGCACCATAAGGTGATTGTTCGATAAATTTCAAATATATGTTTGGTGTACCCACACGAATGTCTGTAACTTTCCAATAGATATACATATGGACCGCTCTGAATCAAATTGAATCTCATATGTTAATATCATTTTGGTATTGACACGAAGAAGTATTAATTTTCGTTCTATGCCACGCATTTGTACCAAAAGAAAAGAACCGTTTAACTGCCCATTCAAAGTAAGTTTTGTTCTTTTTTTCTCATTTTTATTAATTGATATATTTTATTTCTTGCGTCTTCTTATATTACATTAAACAATGTTTTCATTTATTCTCCATGCAACTGTCATTCAGTAATTAAAACAGAACTATGACAAGGAACAGAAAGTCTTCAGTCAACAGAAATAAAACTCAACTTCAAGATGGCATTTAAAATATAAATGTATAACAAAATAGGAAGTTTTGCAATTGCCTACCTGGCTTTATTTTAACCTGGGTGAACCAGGATAAATTTAAGCTAATTTTTATTGTATCACAAATTTATTTTTGGCTTTATTCTACATGTCTCTAGTTGATCATTGACTAGTATGAAGAAAATATAATTGAAAATAATCGATGGATTGTCCCGAAGAAATGGAAATTGACAAGATATACAAACATACAGATACATATATTTTCTGTTTTATTATATAATAAACATGTTTGAATTAATATATTTCTCTACAAGGCTGACACTATAGGAAAGTGGCAATATAATCCTATGGAAAAAAAAAATAATATAGACTAAAAACATTATGATATACAAAATAAATTTAATTACACAGCTAAAGACATTGATAATTGAGTATAAATATTGCGTTATGAAGTTTAATTCAATTCCACAAAAAAACATCAGGTTGATTGTGGCTTGGAAAATTTACTACAGCGATACTGTGGAGTATTTGATTTCCAACAGCTCATATTATTAAGATATCAGATGCCAGCGAAAGCGTGTTTTGATAGAACATCTACTAATCAAACAAGGATCAAGCAAGTATAACTGTAAGAAAGATAAAGATCTGCCCACGGGTGAGAAGCTTTGATCTCACGTAACTAAATCAATCAATACAAATAAGCGATCAAATCATCATCATACGAATTTCTTTATAATTTAATAACTTTGTTGCCTGGCCTTAGCTGGAATAGATCCAAATTCATTCTTTAATAAAATTAATTTTATTCAACTATTATTACAAATACACTTAAATGTTTGGGTGCAAACTTTTTAGTCTACTCTTAACTACTCTAATCTCTTTTAGTCTCTTGTTGATTATCGGTGATAATATTAAAACTTGGAAGTAAAACAGTTGAAATCGTTATCAAAATAACATGTGTAAATTTTACGCCACTAGTGTTTACTGCTTAGAAGGAGCTTTTATGACGGACAGACACACGCGTATATTTTTCTTATAGTCTGTTATATCACTGGGTAATGATAATGTACGTGTAAATTTATCGCCGTGACACTTTAAAAGTCCTATGTAAATTTCTAGTAAAATTACTCGGGTGGCGTATTTGATTTCGGAAATATTCGGCATAGTATAAAACTTAGTTACATTCCAAATCATTTTCGAGAATTAAAAAAGAATAATGGAAATACAGCCACTGAAATCCATTGTTTTGTATTCATGCTGAATGATAACAGTCGGGTGGTATATCAATATACAATCGTCAACGAAAAAAAACCTCCCCCGTGGTCGTTTTTAAGAAAATTAATTAAATTTGACCTTGTAGAGTTACAACTATTTTACCGATTTAAAAAACCTCCAATGTGATAGAAAATAGTAGTACTTAATTTAAAATATTTCTTTGCATCTTTTATGTGGTCTTATACAAAATGACATTCTGAAATAACAGTCATGTATTCCAGATCTAGCATAGGAGCTTACAACTTACCTGTAAATCATATTTTAAGGATTTTATTTGTGAACATACATTCTTTCATCTAAAACTGCAAATCATATTTTTAAGGTTTCGAAAAACGAATCCGTAACTGTAAAAAAAAAGTTTTTAGTCTCTCTTGAACAACCGCGCTTTTCACACATTGGAAGTATTTTCTGCTGACGACGTTATTTCTTGATCATATAAACATTTATAATAACCAGAAGATATTAAAATAAATAAATTATTTCTCAATCATTTAGCAAAATACAAAATTAATTTTCGTACTTAAAGTCTTTTAACGATTATTTTTAGAATTAATTATTAGCTATTTCCATATTTTAATACCAGGAAAAGTTCAGTGCCTGAACCTTCAGTAATAAAACACCAAGTAGCAAGAAGAGGTTAGTAATTACCGCAGCCAGTAGTACTCCTATTAATTATTAATAGATTTAAAATCGTTCGCTTCCGAATGATTGCTAACTACGTGGTTAATTGTACCGGTTATTTTAATAAATACCAAGCAAACAGCAAGTACGTAATACGATTATTTCTTAGGGCAGTTAATTTGAGACAGGATAGGTGCAAATTAAATATTATATCACGTTATTATTATTAAAGTCACAGCGTTTATTTTAGATCTTATAACAAGGTAAACAAACATTTTCTATTCATTCCTAAAAATTCAAATAACAATAAAAACAATCTTGGCTACCGATAAGACAGACATAATCGATTGACATAAAATTAGTTGATTTCATATATAGCTATTTACAATAGCATACTCTTATCAATAATAGTATTTACAGTGGCGTCGCAATTAAAGTACACGCGTATTAACATTTTTTTTTAATTTTAAATTTTTAAATTAATCGAACTAGTTAACAGTAAAATTTTGTAGAATACATTCTGGATGAATTAACTATCATCGTTCGCATAAAATCTACAGTCAACATTATATGTGTTTTTTGCAATAAATTCTTTTATGCAAATATACTTATTTATACCTTTAAATTTTGGCAACGTGGAATAAGTTGACTTTGGAAATATACGCTCATATGATATATTATTTAGTTTACTGAAAATACTGAAATTAATTAAAAATGTGCGCGCATAAAATGCGTTTATTATTTTATATAACTATTGATTGCCTTAATAATAATATATATGTATTGTCAAAAAAAAAATCTTTTCACACATGTATTATTTTTTTTAAATCAATGATGATTGGACTAAACTACTTCTTTACCTCTCAAGCTATGTAGGTTTCGTTTTGTGTAAATGTAGAAATGCCATCAGGAGACATGCCCTTATAACGCTATGGACGGGAATGTCGTCGGTCCAAGAAGTTGGTGTCCAGTAGAGAGCAAAGAGTTCTCCCTGAGGGCAGCTAAAGCCTTATATATATAGTTACCTTACATACTATTCTTTAATATATAGTAAGCAGATGGAAAGAAGATTCGTCGACGGAACAAAATAAAAATGACTGAGAGGAACAATAATTACTTTCATTTTTTTCTCACCTCTTTGACACCACACACGATTTTGTACAATTAAAAAAAAAGTGGTCAGTATAATTTTCAAATATAATTTATTAACGTAAAAATAGAATTTTTAATTAATTTTATAGCTGAGAATTTTTGATACTTACGGAAATATTTTAATGCACTGCAAGTAGTTCATATTACATATTAAATCATTACTGAATGATAGATACGCTGAATATTTGTACAGATCACAGTTTTCAGCGATCTTAGAAAAAAAAATATTTAGCCGGTGGTAATATGTATGTTTAAAAGTATACATAAATTAGACCAATATAGTGGTTCGATTACACCGATTAGCATGCACGTAATATCGAGAAAATTTTCAAGTATAGAATTGTCGGCCATACTTACATAAGATATGTTTACCAGTCAGTTACACTCAGATATGCGGAAATACAGGCATTTGTGTAAAGTGCACGAGGCAATTTTTGTGCGGGTTAACGTAAACGCAGCAAGTGTATTCAATAGAGACGCAAACTTATTCTAAGCCCGCTGCAGCGGCCACTCAAAGCGAACTATTCCGGACCGAATAGTCGACCGCAGAATAAATAATTGAGTACATCGGAAGACCGAGAAACAGATTTCGTAAACGCTTTTTAATATTAACTAAAACCTTTACGAAATAACGATAAGGTTTCAGAGATGCCCATTCGTTAAGTTCGATTTTTTTGTATATCACGTAATACTGAAAGAAAAACATATGGTTCCAATCAATCAATCTCTCAAAATAATTTTCCATCTTCATACAGGTAAGATCCGAATGCTCCACTTTTAAAGCGAGGATCGTAAAAAATTACAATTATTTTACAGGACGATTACTTTTGTCATCAGCTATTTTAGTTGCACCATTGTTATCAAAATAAATAATGTTAACTTTCTGAATTTTCTCAGCAACCGATTGGTAAACGTGCCCATTTACATACCGGAGGTAGCGGTTTTAAGTCCCCTATTATTTATACTTATGTATCCAAGATACAGAGATATCAGCTGTTGAAATCAAAAATTAACACCATTGCTAAAGGGCGTAACGGCGAATTCGAGCGTTAAATAAGACATTGTCCAAGCGCAGATTAAATATTACTAATAAAAGTGATAAGTCATAAGTTTACTGATAACAATATAATCCGGATTCGAAATTGTGAAATATTATTAGTTCAATAATGTTGACAGAGTGCACTTGACGATATGATTCCGGTAGTGATTCAATAATTCCAAAAATATATATTTATTATCACTTTAAACATTTCGTTCCTACATAGCGGTTACCCTAAATTTTGTCCACTCTTAACAAACCATAGTAAAGATGATCTTACGACGTCGTTTTCTGTTTTCTTTTACAAGCAATATATGACACTTATTGATACATCATTTATTTATATGCAAAATTTAAGACATCAAGACTCTTCAGTCTCTCCAGCAGCTCGAAAGACATTCGCATCCACTGACAATCCGATACATACTCTGGTCTACAAATCTATAACCTACCAGGTCTTAACCCAAGACTGACTAACCCGCGACCCATGGAGTCCTTTTAGGTGACCCGCGGTAATAATCTATAAAACTCTAAAACAATATTTACCATACAAATTTGAAGTATCTTTGTGAATAAACGGCGGCCACTATCTCTTTATTACCATACAAATATATCTTGTTGTTGTACATGTTTTCTCTTCATATCTATAATAATTGTACTATCGATGTTTTTTCATATTAACATGGATTGGACACTTACGTGTATACGTCTAAGCTGAAAATTGAAGTCAATTTCTTTCAAAAAAATAATAAGTGCTAATTTCGTTGTAAAGTCAGAGCAGATACATTGTAAAAATATTGGAAGAAAATTTACAATTATGTACGGCCCTTGGAAAATTTTATGACATCGATGTGGCCCGTGGGGTGTGGGTTTGTCAGGCCTGACCTAAACAGTTTTTTTTTACTGTAATACTATTTTATTTTATATTTACTATAGCAGTCAATACGAAATGTCAATCATTCAGACTTATAGCCATTCATGTTATAATTGTACTAATTTACTTATGAACTAAATTTAACAGAAATATGAAATCATACATGTTCTTTGTCATGAACACAGTTTCCTTGTTTTAAGCCGTGGGCCTAAATATATTTTACCATGGAACTTTCCTTCAACAATCCGACAGACATTTTAAAAGAGCTGAGTTGTAAAAGATTTTCAAGATCGATTGTAAGAGCCTGAATATACTTATAATGATTCGTGTGAAAGTTTACACATTGCACATAGTTTTATAATTAAGAGTGATTTTTCAATCGTGACTATACGACATATTTAATTATTTATTCAACGCCATAGCTTATGA
Organism: Rhyacophila evoluta; assembly: GCA_022683975.1. Lineage (NCBI taxonomy): Eukaryota > Metazoa > Arthropoda > Insecta > Trichoptera > Rhyacophilidae > Rhyacophila > Rhyacophila evoluta. The sequence continues at coordinate 11,068 of JAGVSQ010008139.1, forward strand.
AGATGAAACCCAATGTAAAGTGACCAGAATGCTCAAGTGGAATGGTACTTATTTTGCACGGTAGATCATCTAAAGTCGCGGTAAAACGTGTTAAAGCATACCCCGTCCGTTTGTTTTAGATGCAATAATTGATTGTATTCAAATAACACCATACTTTTTTCAGTTCGTTCATGTTCTAGTTGTTGTAAATTATGCATCTGAACAGATATGCACGCCGATGGTATTTCAATGCTTTACCAATGGCGTGGTGGAAAAAAAATGGATAATCTTAACAATTAAATAAAAACATCTGATATCGATAAATAATTAAAGGCATACAATAAAATGTACATACTTTTGATAAGTGAGTGTGTTCGGCGATTTAAAAAAAATGTACATATGATTTTTATTCTAAATATTCTAAATTTTATTCTAAAATTTGAGGTCAAAATCGAACATGTGGGTAAGGAAATCGCCGAGTAGTATAGTCCGAGGGTCATAGATTTTAAAAACGATGGATGGATTAACATGTGTGTAAAATTTTAGGGCATACTTGTATGAACTAAGAGACTAGATTATGTACATGATATTAGAGACAGTAAAGATCCAACTAGACAATCTTAAATCTTAAACCTTTAACCTGTTCTCAAAACATGGCTTACTTAATAATTTACAATAAATTAAAATCTATGAATAAAGCATATCTGATAAAAAAATCTTCAGAACAATCATATGTAGTAAAAATAAACAAACTCTTTATCCCAACGCTATGATTCGGTTTCCATTCCACTGCATAAGCGTTTGAATTGTACCGCCAGGGGCGTTATGGAGCAGGCTAGCAATGCACCTTAACATGTTAATATCGCATCGAGTTCCGCATATCTCAAAAACATCTGAAATTCCCCTCAGGAGTCAGGAGTTCCATTTGTGGAACCATTGTTTGATCTGGAAATGAATTCTAGAAACTTGATGCTTTGTCCAAGTGCCAGACATGCAACACACGATGGTTTCTTTAAATGGAAATATTTTCCATAAATATTGAATGTATATATCATATATACAATACGTTGGGTATTACAACTAGAAATAAACGGTCAGATTTTATTTTCTAAATATATTTTATAACTATGTCTAAATGTATAATATAATACGACACGCGTTTCGTCTACATGATAATATATAATAAATAAAAAACCTAGCGATATTTGCACATTTTTGTCTTCGATTAAATACATATCCACATCCATTATATCAACATATATCTCGACAAACTGTTTTTCAAAAGCACTAATTACTAGCTAATCGTTCAACCCGCTAGGCGTTCATATCGTGGATTCAAGATACACTTTATATACCTTACTGTAGCTTAAACCTGTGAACTATTATGTCATAGAGCATGCAATTATCAACTCAACCACTGAGGTGAAAAAACACGATTGAAAACATGATTTTCAAAGCACTACCTTAATAATTATTAATCCCTTACATACTTCCCAGTCTCTTAATTATTTTATGACATATTTAATATATAGTCCAGAGTAATAAATAGTAATATACTATAACAATTAATTTAAAACATTGTAAATATTTAAATAAATTGATAAAAAAATCTCCCAGTAATTGTTACCAGTCATCAGACACATGCTTTACGTACATGTATAAGGTTCGGCTGCAAGCTGGGTGGTGTTGTTTGGATTTCATTCACGATTCTATTGTTTGATTCAATTGTTCAAAACAGTATTTGCAGATACAACTTAGTTATTTTAAAACCCTTCAATATATACGACAACATAAAAATTATATTAGATGTACCTAAGAAGCCAACATTTTTAAATCGACTAATATATTATTAAACTTGAACATGCATCACCTACAGACTATGTATCTTGTATATATGGATGAGTATGATAAACGTAATGTATTGAGTCGTAATATGTATGTATTTGGATTTTCGCAATGCAATTTCAAATGCTTACTAACGACACTTGTAGCGGAAATTAAACGTCTGAATAGACAAAACTAGTAAAATATAGGTTATTTATTACTTAAGTTATCCACATTTTACCTAGAAGAGTAAATTAACATCAGTAACGTAATCAATCAAATATGTGCAAAAAAATTTAAACAATTAAAGAAGCAAGAAGTGCAAACTTATTGCAAATGACGCGATCTGGTCGCACGGCAGGTCAGTTATATCGCCCACGGACGCTTCTTTGTGGTGTGCAAGAGGAAGCTATTATTACAGCCATTACATGGCAAGGTGATGGACAGCATCTGAGGAGCGATAAACATGGCCTGTCTGCTGCTGACAGCTTGCCTGATGTCTTCATCACAACGCACACTGGACACCGTGGATACAGACCGTTTTACAAATCGAGTCCGGTGATCGTTTTCAAAATGTGACTAACAGAAATAACGAGTCATGGACCACCATTTAATCTGCGAGAGACAATATCAAATTATAATTTAATTAGTCAATCATATTGGTTGGATGAATGAATACACAGCGATGATACTCTATTCCATTTGATATTGAAACATAGTTTGAAATAAAAGTATAGATTTAACCTTCTTATATAAAGCAATATAAGTTACTTAGTCAATTTCGTGACACAAAATAATGATATTTTTGTATGAGCTGCATACCTACACAAATAATATTTTAAAATAACACATACAAGATTACGTTATTTACGATATTATGAAGTGTAACTAGGAATGACCAAATTTTAGGCACAGTACTGTGGTTTTTCGGCAATGTGAAGACGTCTTGACATATTATTTTTCACGAAAATCGTTTGTCAGATTATGAATTGCTCAATTCAATGGGCGTCCAGCTCTGCATTTTTAGATTTTTTAAATCCGACGGATGGGGATTCGAACCCGCATTCCGCGGGTTGCTAGGCGCGGACGCTACTTATTACGCTAACACTGCGGAGATCGATATACTCCAATCGGAGTGGACATCTTCATACTGTGTAGATCCAGATGCGCCACTTTGGGAGCGAACATGGTATTAAAAAAAAATGGTTTTATACAAATATGTAGATCCATTACATGCCCAGTTGCAACAATACATTGTTCATCATCTTGCTTGGTATTATTACATATAATGTTGAATCTATCTTTAACTATTTTCCACATCTGTAGAAACTTAAGTGTCGACATGACATCGTGAATAAAATGTTCAATATCATGATATCTGTATGAGTTATAATATTATATAAAGTTTTGGAAATTTAAGCGGATTTCTTCGGTAAGTGATCTATACCTGAGCAATTTCACGAGAAATAATAGCCACTCATTCTAGCACGCTGGCAATTTCGATAGGTGTGTTTGATGAGCGGATATCGAAACAAAGTAAATCACATGGTGCGAATACAAGCTAGAAGCGAAGACAACTACAAAATAAACTAAATCTGTTAAGTTTAAAAACACGTAAATAAATATTGAAATAAGTGTTATTTGCGTTGGTTCTTCCAACGCCAATTTGAACAAACACACGTTTCTTATTATAGGATAGTATTGTAGTAAAAATGTCTTCATAATATTTACATAATCTAATATATAAAAGTCAAAATATGTATGTTCGTTCGTTCGTTCGTTTGTC
>JAGVSQ010008140.1:0-14656 GCA_022683975.1 Rhyacophila evoluta
CATCTTCAGGCTACATTATATGTGGGCGGTGAGCGAACATATAACATACTAATACATTTTTGTAATTTTTTAGATATTTTCATACTGCATATGCGGAAGTTCCGCGGGGCCAAATGATTTACTACTTCCTGGAATAGCAATTTCATCCGCAGCTCGGAACCTTTTGTTGACCACTGCAGTGGAGATAGCGTGTGATCCTGCCAAGGCTTCCAGACAATGTGGTGCTGATTGCAAAACTTTACTTTTCTGCGATGGTTCTAATATTTTGGGGAAAATGGCTTGTCCTACTACAAAACCCGACTGTGATACAACCGCAAACACATGTGTAACCAAACGACCTGCCGCACAGTGTCCACTATCTTTAGATTCTTCGTGCCCTGGAGAAGAAGGATATTATCCAGGTAATATACATTTTTTGGCATTACTTTATTATTTGCGTAATAATTTTTTCATGTTAACCACTTGATGTAATTTCTAATATAGAATAAATTTCTAATACTCGTAATGATGTTAGACAGTTTACTACAGACTATATGCAATATGCTGAAACTTGCGTAGAAACTTTATGCTCGTTGAATTTTTTTTTGTAACATATATAAACCGCAAACTCACATGTCATATTTAAGTGAGCTTAAAACATCATATACTGCAATTATAAGGCGTATTGTAGCATATTTATTAACTTCTGTTAACATAATAAAGCTTGTTCTTCTAAAAAACAATCATCACACAGGTGTAGATTACATGATCAGAAATCAGTTGGTTTTATCAAATTTCTTAAGCATAGTATTAATTTTCTTGGTATTAAAGATTATTCAAAATATTTCGGGTCAAGAATTTTTTTTTTAATTTAAAATTTTGGGGTAAAACTTTTTATTTATTAATATTGACGATATTCTTTTCCTTGCAGTTTATAATTTCATCGAGAAATGAGTCAAAAATTTAATTTATTCAAATTATAAATTTTGAAATAATGACCAACATCAACAAAAATTCATCGCATTATTGATATTTCAGAAACAATTCTCTTCCCTTCAGTATAAACTGTCCAATTTTATTTGTATATACAGACATTTCTTTTCTGTTTATGCATGGTTGATCGCATTGTCGATATGCTTTCTTATTTTTTTGATTTATTTTTACAACATTTTTTTTTGCAGATCCTAAAAAATGTAATCTCTACAACTACTGTGAAAGGAAAAGAATTGTAGCTTCATATGCATGTCCTGCTAATTACGCATTTGACATCGTAACCGAACAATGTAAAAGAGGTCTTGTATGTGGTACAATCAATTGCTACGGAAAAATGTTAGCCCTTCATCCAACATATCCATATTTATATGCTTTTTGCAGCAATAACGTTATGATCGAAGGTTCTTACTCAGAATGCCCACAGAAAAATCAAGAGTTTGATTTAAATGAATTTGCTTGTCTAGCAAAGTGCAAAAAGGAAGGAAATATGCCCCATGAAACTGCGTGCAACAAACATTATAGATGTCTGGCTACTGGAGCGTGGGGAGCGCTCGAGAAAACAGAAATAACTTGTCCTCCTGGCCAAAATTTCAATAAAGATAAATTAATTTGTGATAGAACTACTTGCCCATAATCTCTACCAGCGCCACCATAAGTTTCTCTACCACTAGTAGCTGCAAAGTAAATTCTATAGTTAGGACACATCTGCATTGACATAGCTACCTCAATTTAACAACATGTCAATCACTCTATGTCCATCGGAACTAGTAATCCTAATTTTCAGTTATTTCAGCGCTCAATCATGAACACGAAAATACATAGACGGTCGGCTTTTAAATATGTAAAATAATAAAAACACGAAAATAAAAAAAAATATATCACCAATATCATCCATTGACTATTATTAAGCAAAGTTCAATTAAATATATCACTTCGAAAAGGATATAAGACACAAATATATGATAATTTATTAACACTGACCTAAGGGATCAGCACTATTGATATATGCCATAAATGTAACGTGTATTGTACGCATAATAATGTCACAATAAGACTGTATATAAAATATTAATTGAAAACTCTAAATAAAATATTATTACATTAAGTTCCACACATTTCTTTTATTACTATAAATTAGTAATTGACTTTCAAAGTAGTGTCCACTGTAAAATTGTTGTATTTTAATTATGTATAAATAATAAATACAATTAATTCAATATGGCATTGTATTTTAATAAACCTCTCACCTCCATCAGTGTACCTTTCAAGTTTTCCGAAAAAAATTAAGTCCAATCTATATTGCATTAAATAAGCAATCTATTAATTACATAGAAACTGTAATAGACATATTTAGATGGTATTGTAGTTATGATTCTTGTATTTAACTGTCCAAAAAATTTTAGTCCATCACTGTATTTACATAAAAAAATTACATAACCTTATTTGATTAAGCATACTATTATATTTGATTTATTAAAAATCATACAAAATAAAAACAATTAATATAATTGACATAATATGTTATCGATTATTTCTTGAATTCTTAACAAAATTGCAAACGTAGTAATATAATGGATTTTTCGTCTTCAATATTTTGCAACTTTCATTACGGGTTTTTTCAGAAAAATTCAACATTCTTCTATTATATTTATCTCATAATTAAAACAAAGTGGCATCAAAATTTAAATTACATAAATTTACAACTATCAAAAGTGTTAAGTAATCTTTTGATCTTTTTTTATGAATTTTAATTTGATTGTGCAGAAATATTTTCCATATATAGTAAAATCTCTATAAAAGTAATGTATCAAATACAAAAATAGTGAAATTACCTGTATAAGGTTGAAAAAAGTAATACTCGTATAACATTCCTTTATAGCGAAATAAAAAAGGCAGTCCTTTTTAGTTGTAGCCGGACTTGACTCTATTTTTTTATACCATGTGCGCTCCCAATATAGAGCATATGGATCTACACAGTGTGAAGATATCCATTGCAAAAGAGGAGTATATAGATTTTTGAAATTTGAAAACGTCTTGACAGATTATTTTTCACGATAATTGTTTGTCAAACAATTACTCAACGCAATGGGAACCTGCCTTGCATTTTCGGATTTTTAAAATCTGACAGATAAGGAATCGAACACGAGTTCTCCGAATCGCTAGGCGTGCACGTTAACAACTACACTGCCGGGGAGACAATATAATATATTACACAAAAATTTTTAATGTCGTCGTTTCAATAAACTCAAACACTATTGATTAATTCTGTAGATTGAAGATGAAAATTCAGAAGAAACTACTCATGCAATATGTTTGTATGTAAATACATATTTTAACACGCACACTCACGAGTAATTAGACACACTCCATCACACAGATGTATTGTTATATCGATGCTTAGCAAATATATTGTATTGGTAATATATCAAGATATTTCGGCTGTTAGCCATCGATATATTTATAATATCGTCTGTAATAAGAAAAAAGGGCGCAACCCACATACACAAAATTTTACAGGAGACATAATAAACGTCTATCAAATGATTTTCACCTTAAGTCAAAATATTAAATATACACAATCTTAAAGTAATACATTATTTATAAATTCCGCTTTGAAAGTAGAGCATAATAAACTCTGTATTGCAAAGATTTATGGCGATATTTATTTCCACGAGAATTAGTTGTCATCCGACCAAAAAACCCCATGGATTTCCAGTTCAACTTCTTTCGATTTTCGAAAAATCTTGGTGCTGTAAGATATGGGTATGTATAATAATTTATAATTTTTCAGTATTGTAATTTATATTACTTTATTATGAGATTTCTACAATCATAATCAATATACAATAGTCCTTCAATAGTTGTGAGGAATGTGTGTGCGTGTTTTTAAATATATTACTTGAAATGTAATATAATGTCGACTGTAGCAAGGAAAGATCTACACAGAAGAAATGTTACAAAAAAGTCAAAATATTAAATAGAGACAACCTTAAAGGGCACGCCATTACCATTATTTGATATTAATTTAAATTATAAATTAAATAATAAAGACCATTTAATAAAAACCAATAAAATTTATAAATTAAATGTGGTACAAGCCCTTTTTCCTGGTCGAAAAATTTTCAGGTCACTATTTTTCTAAAAGCTGAATTTAGATACTAGTTTGGCATTTCAGCTTAGGCTCTTTTAGTAGGACAAGTATTCTTCGTTTTTACTGTAATTATCGAACGCCAGGTTAAAAAATAAAAATAAGTATGCTATAAAAGAGTTCGTTTTTCTTCAAATTCATTGTTGACATTTAGATTTTATAAAGGCTTTTCCTCTTTGCTCTCCTCGTTGGCTTAGAGCAGCGATTCCCAAACTTTGTGACACGGATCCCTAAATTAGATAATAATAATCCATGTATTTCTTCTTCTACTTATATCTTCGATTTCTACATTCGTACATTCGTCCATAATTATGGAGGTTTTGCTTTGTACAATATTTTGGATCTCGCATACCTTAATTTTTTTTCCTTTCGTACGTAAAAGACGGCGTAAATTTCGATATTCGTAATTTTGGCTACAGTCCCTAGTAATATTACTTTACAGAATTATGGTCGCAGACCTCCATATTAATTTATGATCGCATGGACCCCTGAGGGTTAGTACATACAACTTTGGGAACTACTGGTCTAAAAGTTGACGCGTGTTTTTCAGTACAGGAGATTACGGGTTCACTTCCTGCAGCTGCCATTTTTAAAAAAATAAACTCAAAAGTGCAATATTGAATGTCCAATGATTTGAGAAATTGGTTGACAATCTATTCTCGTGGAACAAAAATCTGCCAGAAAAAATCTTCGCTTTGTGAATATTTATTTACTTGCTTCATTTTTGGAATGCAAATTTAAAAACCGTGGAGATCCATATGTCAATATAACTCTAAAGCAACCAGAAAAAATATCAAATCATTTAAAAAATATATACAATTTGAATATTTTTTCTCGATTTAATTCCACAGTGTTTTCACGAGGATTCACCGTCAGCCAATCCCCCAATACATTCAATCTATATCTTGCATCTAAATATACGTCCATAGCTTGATTGGAAAATTCACAAGCGCTCGCATATTTTCGTAATATGATTCTACACAGTACGGCTTCTTCGTGTAATACGTAGCAGTACAAAAATAAAAAATAATACCACACATAAATTTCGCTATATATTTTATCTAAAATTTACTTGTTCAAAAGAGAAAAAATCTGACAAATATTTACTTATATTTCCCGAAATACATGCAAATAAGTCTTTGCAAATATACTAAAGAGAATCTGTCCAAGATAAACATTGTTTATTTTAAAATTTTGCTGATATATATATAAACGACAAAATATTGGAACTTATCACAAGTCTTTTTTTATCGTGTTGTTTAAAATCAAATTGAAGTTAATTACAATTCATTAGGACAGTCTGACGTAACATAGCTAGCAATGCATCTTTCGGGAATTACCTTGGTGCTTGTAAGTGATTTTAAATTATTAAACTTGTGAAATAATTAATTAAGTTAGTTTTAAAATCAACATAAACTAAAAATTACATACTTACAATACTACCGAATTTTTTCAAAAATATTGTAGAGTCTAAAGTGTATTATATCATAATATAAAATTGTATTTAATCAAGATGCAACCTTATATCTACAATATTACTATGTTCATTCCGGATATAAATTTTTAAAGATAGATCTCCACGGTATTAAAACACATATTCATAGATTTGACTTCATGCAGCTATCATGGTAGTTTTATTAACCATGTCTACTCTGAAAGTGGAATACGATGTGAAGATGTCCACCCTAGAAATGGAATATATGGATATTAATATTGTTAAGACTTTTTGTCAAATATTTTTACGGGAATTAGTTATCAGTCAATTATATTGGTTATCCAATCTTTTGGGTTTTAAAAATTTATTGTAGAAATTTCCGGCTCCAAAGAGCGGACGCTATCCTTTCGGCCACTGGGATGACAAATAATTAAAAGAAGGAGATAACTAAATACAAATACGCGATTCGTTTTGTAATTATTTAAATTTTACTTTTAAATGGTTGATATTGTATTATATCATAAGTGCTAAAATTTTGTGAATATGAAAATAAGTATTATACATTAAATGCATTTATTTACTGCATACTATGTAAATATATAATTCGTATTAAGTTTAATAAAGTGTATTTCATGGTAACCAGACAACTTTGCACACATTCGACATAACACAGACAAATATTATGACATATGAACTGTTTTACGTTATTTCGTCTCCCCGGTAGCGTAGTTGGTAGCGTGCGCGCCTAGCGATCCGGGGAATGCGGGCTTGAATCCCCATCTGCTGGATTTTAAAAATCCAAAAAATACAGGACTGGTTGCCCATTGGGTAGAGTAATTGTCTGATAAGCAATTCCCGTGAAAAATAATCAGTCAAGTCTTGTCTTCACATTGCGGAGATCCATATACTTCTCTTTTGGAGTGGATATTTTCACACTGTGTTGATCCATATGCTCAAGTTTGGGAGCGAACATGGTATAAAAAAATTACAAATTTTATTTATAAAAAACATATTTACAACAAAAAAAATATGAAATTAAATAAAACTAGACAAACGTGCAAGTGATATTAATTAATAATCTCTAATTTCCACAGTCCCTTCCCCTTTTCAGTTTTATTTCATTGCGTATATCCATTTAAAATATCATATAATTTTTCTGTGCGCAGTGTTCATATAACTGTATTGTATGCGTTATTAGAAGTAGTAGATTTTATAGGTTTTATAATGGTTATAATCAATTTTAATCAATATGTTTTTTTTAGATATCGTACTGTATAGTATGTGCTAGATCTGCAGGATCATCGGCATCGCTCGATTTAGTTCCTGGAACACTGACATCATTTGTGTCTCAGAGAGTTAAACGAGCAATAGGATTAGAATGCGATGGTGCAAAACCCATGACACAATGTGCAACAGACTGCAAGACTTTGCTTTTCTGCGATAGGACTACTCAACTAGGACAAGTTCCTTGTCCTGCTAAAAAGCCAGCTTGTGATCAAACAAGTAATACATGTGTAGCCGAGCAACCAGCAGGACAATGTAACTCTGGAACAAGGCCTGATCCGGCGTGTCCTGGAGGAGAAGGATATTTCCCGGGTAAATTATTTGTTTGGTTTATCCCATCATTGACCATACATTCATTTTATCAACTAAAATAAAATATATTTTAATATGGTATATATTCGTTGTAGTTGGAATATCGTGGTTGTATGTATCTTCACAAAGATATTTTTATACTGGCCATGGTTTTAATATATTGAACGAATAACTATCTACGGACCTATATAAAAATAATAATATAATCTTTGTCTAGAAATAAATACTTTTCGCTGTTCTTCAATTTGAATTCGCGCTTGTTTTGAAATTTCTAATTCCGAAAAAAAATTGAGACAAATTCCAAATTCGGAATTTTGAATTTTTACGTATGACCAAAAATTTTTGGACAAATTTTCCGAAATTAATAATCTTAAGATAGAGCGAGACCTAAAAATGGTGAGCTTTCAATTTTCAATGCAATTCCGAAAAAAAATCTAGAAAAATTCGGAATTCGAATACATTTAACGAATTTTTTTATTTTTTCAAAATTTCCAATCTCTAGGAATCGATGAATAAACTCTTTTGGTTATCTATAGTTTTTAGTTTATTTTTTTAATAGCTGAACTTGAATACAGATGATGATAACAACTATCATTTTAACTCACATGATAAAGTAAAAACTATAAATATATTTTTGATTCCTAAGAAAAGAAATGAATTTTATTTTGTGTATTTAAAAGAGGACGTCTTCTGAGTTTTGTCGTCTATGAGTTCTCCATCAAATTTTCCCTCCATTTAATTATTACTTGACGAAAAGAGACAACAGCTTACAGTATTTATGATTTATATTTCAGATCCTAAAAATTGCCGCATTTTTAACTATTGCGAGAACAGAAAAGTTCTGGCGTCATACACATGCCCCATATATTATGCATTTGATATGGCAAATCAGCAATGCAAAAGAGGAGCACCATGCGGGATTGTCAATTGCTTTGGAAAAACGGTTGCTCTACATTCAACATATCCATATTTGTACGCTTTCTGCAGCAACCACGCTATCATTGAAGGTTCTTATTCCCAATGTTCAGAGATCTCCCAAGAATTTGATTTAAACGAATTTTCTTGCATATCAAAGTGCAAAACCGAAGGAAATATTGCGCATGAATCGGAATGTTCCAAGTATTATAGATGTCTAGCAACTGGACCATGGGGAACACTCGAGAGAACAGAAATGTTGTGCCCTAAAAATCGACAGTTCAATAAAGAAAAATTATTGTGTGACAAGGAGAGAGTATGCCCATCAGCGGACAGACCAACAACATTACTACCAATAGATGATACAACACTAGTAACAGAAGCCTCGGTACAAACGACACCATCAGACTAAAATAAGTACACTGAAGGCCCTTTTTATTTCTATAACACTTCATGTTGATCATAAAAATATTATATTACTGTAAAAAGTTTCTTTTAAAAAAGAAGTTTTTTGTGTTGGTCAATTCTTTTCTGGTTTTGATTTTTTTCATCCCATTTCTTATTACAAACAGAATTTTGATAACTCTTCAATAATGGCATCATACTTTTTTTCCATTTCTCAGCTATTGTGTTACAAATATTTCAATTAAGGTGTCGATTAATAATAAAGCATTCAATATCTCACTGTTCGCAAGATAAAAATTATCTCTACTATTTTGTTGAAATACAAATTTATAATTATGTAAATAAAATAAACTATTAAAATCATCAAAATTACTCATTCTTTTATTTCCATTTTTTTTCAAATTAATTAATGAATTTAATCGGTATCTTTCTATGCGTCTGGCCAAACCTCTCATGAGTCAATAGTTACAATATAATAAAAAGAACTTATAATATATTTATTTTATATTATATTAATATATTTTTTTAAATATGTACATACTATGTAATCACAAATGCATTGAACCGATATTTTTTACGATTGTTTTATGATTTGTTTATAATTTATTATGATTAATTTATATACATATACTTACATTACTCTTAATATTACCATTTCTTAAAAAACTTTCATAAATTAATTAACCTTATCGATGGCAATAAGTTGACAACACACTTGTTAAATTGTTCAGGAGCAATAAAAAATTATTATCGGGAAATTGAAGGTAACGAAACAATAAAAAAATTCAAAAGATTTTCTACGAACATTTATGATGCCACTAGATTCATCACAAACTCACATAAGACCAGGAACAAGCTCGTGAAGATTGGTACAAAAATTATTGCTGAAGTTTGACCATGGGCGTTCAAACGCTGATTGTGATATTGTAACAAGAAAGGAAGCATGAATTTATTATTAAGATTCGAAAACAACAACAGTTAAGTGAATGGGTCTTTTAATGCGGTAACAAACCAACAAAATTACAACAAGGCGGAAGCGTTGGCAAAAAAATGATTGCGAATTATTCTTCTTAACAGGATCATGTTTGTACTGTGTCTCTAGGAGAAATAAAACTGTTAAAAAGTGGTACGCAATCATTTGTCTACCTAGTGTTTTCAAAACAGTTCGCGAGAAGCGACCGAAAAGTCACATCCTCTTGCAATACGACAATGCTTCGTCTCATACAGCGACTCTGACAAAAACATTGTTGTGGTCCGAGAAAGTAGAGTTCCTGACTCATTCCGCTCACAGCTCAAACCTCGCATCCTATGACTTCTCTCTATTCCTCGAAATCATCGATTCGATGAGAGCTTTCAAATTTACAGAGCCAAAAAAGTAGAATCAGTCAGCACATCGAAAACATGTCTTCAGATGAGTGGGCCTTTTTTTTGAAAAATAGTTTGAACGATTGAAAAAATATTTAAAGGATTACGAAGAACTTCCAGTATGGCCTACGTTTTAATTCAAGTGTAATTTTTTTTATCAGGATGACGATTAGTGTCTGCGGTCCTGATAACCCACAGCTAACTTATTTATGATTCTAAAAGTCCTGATTTTTTTTTTATTTTATCAATAATACACATTACAATAACTCCGTCTATATTAATAAAGTTCTTTCCTCACTCGTCTCCATAATAAGGCATTATTCAAAGTGAATATATTTTATCGTTAAACTTAGTGCAAAATGATAAAGGCAGGTTTATTTTTTCAATCATATATATTTATTCAGTAAATATTCGAAGTTGTATTTCTTAATGGTGATTTCTGCCATGCTTCAGCTCACGAATAATTCTTTCTCGCAGCTCTATCAGTTCTCTTGTAATTCCTTGATTGATTTCAAAACCCGATATCATAAGTTCTCTCGTAATATCTGCAATCATTCTATCTTCTTCTGGATTTCCTGATGGGGGAGGTCTTATTGGTAGGACTGGAGGCATTGGAGGGGGTGGTGGAGGAGGCATTATTGGTAGAAATGGGGGCATCAGAGGTGGTGGTGGAAGAGGTCCTATCGGTAGACCTGGAGGCATAGGAGGAAGCGGTGGTAAAGGAGGTCCTATTGGTAAACCTGGAAGCACTGGGGGCACTGGAGGAAATGGTGGAAGGTGGAGTGCTTGAGCTCCCAATACAGCAATCTGAAATTATATAAGTAATGAAACTAAAAATAATATATGTACTAAAATTTTCGTCGTAAGATTTATCAACAGGAAGCAATTATTTCGAAATTATAACTCAACGTTTCACACCTTTTAACGAACTCAATAAACAAATACAGATACAAATCACTTTGCTTAAAGCAAATATACAATGAAAATAAATATTGACCAGCTGAAATGTAAATCGAAAATATTTAAAATTTTGATGCTTAAAATGTACCACGCTAGCCAAAAATTTTACTTGCGTCCTCATATAATATTTTGAGCCTCTCACAATTCATGCGCAGGGAACAACTGCTCCAACCGCTTCTCGGTAGTTACGCTACTGAGACAGCCAAATTTTGAAATAAATTTCAACAATCAAATCACATTGAATAAAATTATTATAATTATATACCATGTTTGACATTGCTCCGAAAGTGGAGCATATGGATCTACACAGTGTAAAGATATACATTACTGGAGTATTTGGATCTCCATAATGTGAAGACATGTCTTGACAGATTATGTTACTGGGGAATTGTTAAGCCCAATGGGCATCTTGTTTTGTCTTTTTGAATTTTTCAAAACCCGATAGATGTGGAAATTGAATCCGCATATTCCGGATTGCAAGACATGCACGCTAAACTATATGCCAGCGTGGAGGCTTTTACGCTACTGGAGAGTTTTTTTAGTTAGACATTAGTTTATGTTAAGCAGTGTATTTGAATCTACCCTACCTAAATAATAATAAAAGTAATTATACATTTAAAAATAGCAATAATATTACTTACAAAAACTACGAAAGTTACCGACAAATGCATTTTGAAGTGACTCCAAAATCTACAACGGTATATGTTCAAGTAGTGAGGTCAAAAGATCTACTGAAAAAAAACATATTTTAACGTCTCTTTATAGTTTGACATTTTTTTAACCTACTATAAACAAAACATTAAAAATTACCTTATCTTTATAACATCTACACGAGCCTATTTGCAATGTATAATCGTTTCACTTCCGCAAGTTAAGGGGTAATATCATGAAATTTGCATAAAGATTTAGAGCGTATAAAACAATTTCTTCAAAATTTAACATATTTATAAAATAATCAACATATTTTTAAACTAATTCTATAAATTATAATTTAAAAATAATATAATCAACAGACAGTATCGATTGATTGCAAAATATTCATAAGATTTCACTATTAAAATTTTTGTAAAATCATACTTTGGTTAATTTTTTGACATTTGTCGAAGCCTGACTTTTTATGGTATATCATTTAAAATGATTAAAAAGTTATGATGTACAAATTTTAGAATAAATGTTCATTCAACAAATGGCACACAATATCCTAAATTTATACATTTATCAAACACAATTTTAAACACCATTTATATGATGCTTCATATATGATATCCATAATATATATGTGGCCGAGCCAGGTCCAGCGTCGCAGCTTTATTTTGTCAATGATAAGTGGCTGCATGGCTAATTTTTTTATCTTGGAAAACGGTTATTTTGGGGCTTTGTTGGGTGGCATGTTTCACAACCGTAGATAAGCACTGACAAAATGCATGTATTGAACAGGTGATATTTGGTTCTCAGATATGACCTGGGAGGACGCAAGAATACTGGCAGGTGACAGGGATTCTCGTAGTATCCATACGCTCCGCTTAGAGAGTAAATATGGAAGAAGAAAAATAATGAATATAATCAGTATACATGTATGTATTATTTATAATATTATATATCATTCATACCTAACAATATCAAAATGATATTATTTGTAAATTGTATTTTGTTTTTATATTTTGACGCTAGATTGCAGTGTAGAAAAATTAAGTAATTTAGAACACCGTGATGTTCTCCTTAAGTAATCTACAAAATTATTTTTCATGGACAGATTCTTTTGTAAATGTTGTCTATTTGTTTTAGATATCTAATACATATCGTTCAAAATGAGACCACGTAGTCAAAAATGTGTGTGATTTTCGTCTTAAAATAATATTTTTTGAACAAGAAAAGATAAGCAATTCATAACACCAAATATAACTTAATACTTTTATTAAGCCCATCAGATAAAAATGCAATAAACGGCTTTTTCGTACATTTTGTTTACCACCAGACACTAGCCCATTTACGAGAAAGATTTTTTTCAAGTCCATCGGGTTCTAATTGTCGCTAATAATTTGTCTCATAAATAAATGTTTCAAGTTTAATGTCGATTTAATTAATGAATGTTTTTTAGCTCAGAATTTAAAATTTGATCGCCGTTTATTTTGTATATAGATACATAGCTTATATGAGATGGTGAGTTGCAAAAAGTACTATGGAACTTTTTCAAGTTTCGATTAAATCACGAAAAATTGTTTCGCATGTATTGTATACCAGGCATAAAATGTATTTTTTTCTGCCATTATCTTCATTTGTGTTTACAAATGTGATAAGAATTTTAAATGTGTATTCAAATAACATACATTTCTTATTATAAAAACCTCATCATATTCAAGCGTCATTTTGCGGTCCACAATCTAGATATTATCTCACTACGACTCTGTGCAAATTATTCATACGCTCTCTACAACATAGATTTTTTGCCACTATTTCGATTACATTTACAGATATCTTATAAAATGTTACTAAAAGTGTGAATAGTTTGAATTTTATTCAGTTTTTTTTTTGTAAACTGTCGAAGTCTACGAAAAGTTCTAGAACCGGAAAACTCGGTAAAGAATCTACGATGTCCGCCCAAAACCTCAATAACATTACGTCACACAAGCAAAGTTTTATGAAACGGTAACTATTTAGTACTTTCAAAGAAAAGGGAGACTTTAATAGTATGTACCATAATATAATATTTAATAGACGGAATAATTTGATACAACTTTTTGATAATAGCAATGGAATTTTCTTTTCAAGTGTACGCTAAATAAAAAACGTAAACATATCGACCCTCTTTATGCAAAGGGCGTTAGCTCTTATAAAACAATAATGCCGTGACTGAGGTTTGATTGCTTTTTTCTGAACGCAAATTTGGTAGGTTTCTCTGTTTTCAAATTCTAAGCCTGAATTTAAATAATAATTTAGCATTTACGGCTTGATTATTTTTGACAGAACGTATATTTAGTTGCGTACAGTGTGATTTTCTAATAAATTTAGTTAGATGATAATGCCTTTTGCCTTAACAGAATCGAATGAAATACTTGTATCAATCAGATTACTACAGATTCCCTGTAATTTAAATTATTCCGGCCCGATACACCACAACCACAAACTTTGATTCGAAAGTATTGCTACTTTGTTATTAATTTTTATTTAAACCACTAGAGAATAGTAATAAAATAAATGCTATTAGTTATTATATATAATTTATATTATTAACCGAACTGATGGTATAAAAATTTATCTGGCAGTGGTATATACAGGACTAAGAGAACTGGCTTCGTCTATCGGTGTATTGATTCAAACTATCTCTATAACATATTACTTCTAACTCTAATATCTTTGACTATATCATCATATATTAATATATGCATTGGTATTAAAAAAAAAAAACACATTGTATAGCGTATAGCGTACTACTTAGACTTATCTATAATGTCAAATATTTACTTTATCGTTCTTAAAAACAATACTGTCATAGTTTTCTTGGAAGATATCAAATTGTGATATTATTTATTTTACTTTATTTTTCTCTTGACATATTAAACCTGTAGGGTTGATACAATAACAAGTTTATAAAAGAACTAGTATGTCAGCTCGTATCTATCCGAATTAAAACAATATATTTCAATGCTGTTTTTTTTCTGTGCCATGGTAAAAATAAAATTCGCTTAATATTTTATCTTTTTCATCCTTAGACGTAGCAGATTTAAAATAACTGACAGAGAAAATTTTCGTGTAGTATATTTTTAATGAAACATACAAAAAAAGGTGACCGAATTTTTAATAATGAAATATACACATAACATATAATACATTTTCAGTAAAATATATTTTTTAAATACAGT